>BCKZ01000006.1:683458-924483 GCA_001600815.1 Alloascoidea hylecoeti
CACCACCAGCTCCAGCACCACCAGCTCCAGAACCACCTGTCAACCCCTCCACTACGCCAAACAAACCCTCCATCCCAACTGCTACACCTAACAGTGGTGCTAATAGATATTCTGTTGGTGGTGGACTTATTGCCAGTATTATTGCTGTTGGGCTCTCTTTATTCTAATAAGATAAATTATTTGATTTTTGCTTCTTAATGGTTTTATTACACTCTTCTGTGACTAATTCCAGATATTGCACATATATTGAAATTCTTGTAAAGAAATCTATTTAATATTCAAACTACGTTTTTTGGAGTTCTTTGCCTTTAGCCCATAGCTTTAGATTTACTTTTCTTTATTGCAAAAGGGCTACATGAATGTCCTATTAGCTTCCGCCTCTTTTTTGAATTCTTTTTCAACCTTGAGATTTCTATATTTTCCAATTTTATTATTGTTTTTTATACTTTTTTCTGAGCTCTATTACATTGTATATTTATGCATGCATTAACTAACAATATTGCTGTATGTTACATAATTATAAAACAAAAATTTCTTTTATATAAACAACTAGTTCATATATATTTCCTTAGAACTATAACTAATTTCCTACAATAATAACTATAAAATAAATAAAATTTCTTTCAATGTTTCATCTAATAAAAGTCTAAATTAACGTTAACGTTTTGCCATTTACCATTTACCTGAGTAACTAATAGTCTCAATTTCAATCTAGTTTTTACTAATTGGGATTCCTATAAATATTTGTGAATGTATAATTTCACAAAGTAGTTGCTTATGGAAGGGTAAAAAGTATAAAATTGAAAAATTAATAGGTAAAGCTTAATTATAAGACGTAAATGAGGATGCATATGCATGTATGTTTGCATATAATCGCATCAAACCTGAAATTGATATTTAATGCGATTTTATATTATTCTCTTTTCTGTTTAGATGGCAAACAATGCAATTGAGTTATCGTTCAAGCTCTTATACAAGTGACTTCCTTGCCACATTAATAATTGTACATGAACCACTATCCACTATCCACTATCCACTATCTAGCTATATCTTTGAAAACTTGTTACATGCATATGATTATAAAGCCATATATTTTCAATATTATTAAGAACTCTGCTCATAGTATGTGATGTAGTTGTAAAAAGATCCTTAATTATAGCTTTAGTTTCAATTCTAATGGTTACAAAGAATGGAAATTAATACTCAAATGTAGTAGATTAAATTAATGGTAAAATTTAAGAGATGTACTACATTTAAAACTATATCCATTAGTATTTGTCTGTGGTATTCATATGATTGCATCGAGTAGCTGAGCTAACTAAAATATTATTGTGTGAGAAGTTTTTTTTATATCATGTAGAGCCGTTGAGCAAATAACTATGTTCAAATCGCTTAATTATCCCTCCTCTTACTGAGAATTAATGACAATTTTTTTAATCCTCCCACACACTTCCGATGACATACATTACTTCAGTATCGATCCCACAAGTACAGACCATTATATCCACCCCTTTCATACCAATAATAGCATATTATATTAGGTAGCCAATAGAAGGGAATTTGTATGTTTTCTCAACTGAGTATATATATTTAAAGGTTTATTGGATTATCTATTGTATTTTATACTCTGGTGATAGTAACGCGCTCTAAGATAAATCCCAATACTCCAAATACATAATATGTGAATCAAAACACAACAATTTTATTACTCAATGCTTAAAATTAAAGCACCATTGATTTCAACTTAATCAGAGCATAACATGTACTACCGGTATATTCATTTTTATTTTATTTTTATACAATTAATCCCGCAACAAGATTGCAAAGAGATCTTCCCATGTGAATGGGTTAAACAAGGACAACATCCCTCCCGCGAATAAAAAGATAGTGAAATAACACTAGATGAAGCTACTCATGAAAACGATTGCAAATAATGGAAAAGTTAGTGATGTCAGGGGAAGAAGATGAGGCAACTAAGACCCAACCTATGCAGCTGGACTTGTATAGGAGGAACTTTAGTAGCTTATCGGATCTCCACTTGAAAAGTGAATTACCCGCAGATGAGAAAAACCTATGTAACTACTATAGAGGGACTCACTGCAATTGTTCCTTGTATTACGGAATTTCCAGTAATGGAAATTATTGAAGAAATGGAAACTTCAAAAGAGCCCATTAACACAGCTTCCGTAATAGAGCGCTTGAAGAAGGCATTACCTGGTTCTCCACTAAATTATCCCTAAAATTGACAGGTTAAATACTTTTATAATTTTGATTTCGAATTTTTAGACATCTTGAGAATTATGTCTTGATTTTCGATTTTTCCTTGGAAGAAGCCGAACCTACAAATCCTTTTTTCTCCACTTTCAACTTCAACTCTTTTTTTAAAATTCCCAATCCCCTCACCTCACTCAATCTTTAATATATCCAAGTTTAAAGGATTCCTCAGAAATCTTTGGAAAAATCCACTTTTTAATATAAATGTATTATAATTAGTGAATCAAAACTACATATGATATAAGCGTTTACCTATAACTATAAGTTAAAAGTAAATTCAACTTCAAATATTAAAAATTCTACCTAATCCCAGAATTATAGCGATAAGTTTATAAACACAGGTTTATAATTACTAATATAAATGTCCATTATTGTTTTATAGTAGATGTTAAGTATTGCTTTAATATGACATTTCGAATATCATCGTCAACAACATAAAGTTTAACATCCGAAATGACACTTTCAGGTAAAATATTAATAAAATCAGAAAATAACTCTTGTATTTGATTATCATCAATTTTAGTATTTATAATTGTTTCATGATTATTTTGTAACCATTCTGTAGTTATTTTTTTTAATATTTTACTTTTCATTATAAATTGTTTTAAATTAACAATTCTTTCTTCTTGTGATGATTTCATTTCACTATGAAATAATTTAAATATTTTTTCCTTTTCTCTATCTGTAAGTTTTGAATTTGCAAAATTTGGTTCCTTTCGATATTTTCTTTTGAAATCTATATAGAAACGTTTTGATTTGAAATGAGTTTTGATAAAATTAATAAACTCAACCTTAGGATTTTTTGTTTTTACTAAAGTTATGTCGCTAGTAGAAGATACTTCCTCACGATCTTGGTCTTGGTCTTGGTCTGGATTTAAAATTGAAGTTTGAATTGATTGTTTGTTTGAATCATTAACACTGCTATTAATACTTGTTTGATTTATAAATTCTTTGGCCCATTGATCGTATATTTTTCTTCTTTGTTTGCTAGAATCATAAATTAGATATCGTTCATCTTCTAATAATTTTTCATATTCATTATCCCAATTACTATCTGGGTTTATTTTGTTATCAACGAGCATTGCCTAGAAAAAAGAATAGTTTGTTAATTTCTGATAAATGGCTATTCGAACAAGCGAGTTTAAATGAAATTCACTTACAATAAATATTGATTCCTTTTGTTGGGGTGTTAGTTCTTCATCATCTGATGAGAGGTCTAGATCTGCTAGGTCAATCTCATCATCATCTTTCATGTGAGTTGTTATTGGATTGTCATTTTCCGTTCCAACGACATTTTCATCTGCGGAATTCGTTTGGTTCTCTTCCTTGGGAGCTTCATCGTTAAGCAAATTTAGAGTTTCTTCAATCATAGTATCATTATTATGAGTTTCCTCAACAGGTTCAACGTGATATTCAGTTTCTTCATTTTCCTCAAGGATAACAATACGATGGTTGGATACAATTGCTTCTGTTTTTTCTTTATTGCGGTTCTTCTTCAGTCCTCTTGCTTTTGCAAGTGTGATGATTATTGTATCTATATCAATCTCATCCACAGAGTCAAGAACTTTTTGACTCGGAGGAGTCCAAAATGATTCTTTTGTAGATTTGTTATGAAAAAAATGACGTCCTGATTTTAAAAATACTAATGCCCATGGTTCAAAAGATAAATCTATTTTAAATCGTGGTTTATCTTTATTTCGTTTCTTTTTGGTGGAAGTTTTCCTTTTTCTTTTAATTTGTGATGATGAATCATTTGATTGCTTCTTTATTTCATTATTGAGTTGAGTTTCAGGATCTGGTTTTGGTTTTTCATATGTTGATTGTTGAGTAACAGAATTGTAATAATAATAATGACCTTTTGAAATAATTAATAAACTGTTGAAAATAAACACGATAGAAATAACATACCCGAAGGAGCCAAATGACGAGACCAATTTAACGGCAGAGATATATTTTCTATATTTTCTATATCTGGTTTATTTAACATTTTGAAGATGGAGTGAAAAATGAAGATAGATTTATAAATTTGGGAGGCCATTTGTCATGTGATGTAGAAAACCAATTGCAATTGCAACTTCGCATCACTACTCCATCAGTTTGGCCACCACCTCCAAAATCCAAAAAAAGAAGTATTTTAGAAATGGGAAGCAGAAGATATGACAGTCGAACGACAATTTTTTCTCCAGAAGGGAGACTGTACCAGGTAAGTTTATTGTCATTTAACCAATTGAACCTGACTGTGATGGAACGAAGCAAAATCCCAACCCTCCAGGTTTGCCACTATACATATTTCTAACAGGTTTATATTCACCATCTTATAGGTAGAGTATGCTCAAGAAGCTATTTCCCATGCTGGTACCTCAATTGGAATTTTGGCCAAAGATGGAATTGTTTTGGCTGCTGAAAGAAAAGTTACAAGTAAATTACTGGAACAGGATACTTCTGCTGAAAAAATGTATACCTTGAATGAGTATGTCTTTAACTATGATTTCAAACTACGCGTAAATATCTTTTAACTAACTGAGCTAGTAATATGGTATGTGCCGTCGCTGGTCTTACTTCGGATGCAGGAATTCTCGTCAATCTTATCAGATCCACAGCTCAAGATCATCTTAAAACATACAATGAACAGATCTCATGTGAAGTATTAGTTCGTACCGTGTGTAACTATAAACAAGGGTATACACAACATGGTGGTTTACGTCCATTTGGTGTTTCTTTCTTGTATGCTGGATGGGATGATAAATACGGATTTCAACTATATACTTCAAATCCATCTGGTAATTTCTCAGGTTGGAAGGCTACTTCTGTTGGTGCCAACAACTCTGCTGCTCAAACTCTGTTGAAGCAGGATTATAAAGATGATATTGATTTAAAAGGTGCTAAAGAATTAGCTTTAAAAGTATTGAAAAAGACTATGGATAGTTCAAATCTTACCAGTGAAAAGAGTATGTATTTTTTTTTATTCGACTGAGTCAATTAATAATAATTTATTAACAAATGTGTTCTTAGTTGAATTTGCAACTGTTGGTAAAGATAGAAATGGAAAGGTTTATCATCATATATGGAAACCTGCTGAAATCCATGAACTGTTAAAAGAACAAGGGCTTATCAAGGAAGAAGAAGAAGACTAGATTAATCTATATAGTTGTTAAACAATAAAAATAGAAAGTTATCATAACGATTAGATAAACACTAATTATTAAGTAAATGCTAAATATGTATTGTGTCTATCATACTATCAATAGACATAAAGATATTAATATTAAAATACTTGAGAATGAATTAAATATACCTAAATCAAACTTTTCAAACGCCACATGTATAAATGCAAAAAAGTGATATAACCATAAAGATAAAGAGTTAGAAATCATAAAATAATACTCATCATTGAATAACTTGACATTGTGACAAATAAGATCTGAATGACACCCCAGCACATTGGGATCCAAACAGTCATTGAAAAAAACCCAGCTCGATAAATGATTGACAATCTAATATGTTTGGTTAGCTCAAAATATTCCACTTTGTATTATTTGATTATACCACATACAATAAACCAACAACAGTACCACTCGTACAAGCTTGAATGCCACCGATCATAAGATATGTTAAGATTATATACAATCCTCCCATTATCTTCCTATGCATAAGTGCGGCGTATAGGCCAGCAGCCCCATAAAAAGCAGCGAAGAAAATCAAGGTCCAGTATAAAGTGAATTTCCAGATATCTGTTGTATAATATAGGTAAGTGTTGTCACCGGAGTCCCCAGCATAAGGCCAGTACAATGATGGGAATGGCGGAGTGGCATATCCTATCGGAGCATCGGCAGTGGAACCGATATGATGTGTTCTGTGGATATAATTAATATGTTGTTGAAATCAAAAGAAAACCTTTAAACGTTTCTTACTTCATTTGCAGTTCAATCGATAATTTAATTTTGAAGGGCAGACAGACGCTTCGATATCAACACATCCATACACCCATAATTCACACTGCATAGTAACATGATAAAATGCTTCTTAATTTTATACGGTAGCTTATAGATGTTACAGTTCTCTGGTTATAAAGGGCTAATATCATTAGAAGTCTTCAATTGAAAATTCTTCGCAATTGAATAACTGATGTATTATGTAAGTTATACTTCCAAACGGTTGATTATAAATGTCTTAAATATTTAGTCCTTAATTTTCTGTAAAATCATAAATAATAAGATTACCACCCAAATTGATGTAATAGGAAGAAAACATTCTCTTACACAATATCTTCTGTTATCATATCCAACTGGTAAGAAATCAAATCGATTTTGACTTCAAGATTTGTAAATAAGGGCATGTTACAATTGTTAAAATGGGCATTGTCTATGTTCTTTTCAATAGTTGGAGCAGAGAGTAGAATATTAACTATAAACGAAAAGGATTGCTATCCTTCCTGTCCGTCACGTTACATACACATGATTGTTACATGGAAGCTCGCTCCTTTTGTGGAGATGAAAAAAAAAGATTATCCACCTTACCGCCCTTCTATATGAAGATATTAGGCACTACTTATACATGAATTAATTCCTTGCTCTTGTAGTGTTTGAGTTACTTAAAATTACTTCTTTGCTATTACGTTCTGTTCTAGTCCATACAAGCGGGAAATGGAAAACCGATGTTTGAGATTACACTGAATCACTTTTTACGCGTATTTGAACCGTAAAATATCCCGTAACAAGATTGTAAAATACTTCGCCGTTCTTAGATCTTCCAAAATTATAGGTTTGATAAAACTCAATAACTACGAATCAACATTACTTGAGCAAACAATGGGTCGTGGTTTTTTTAAATAGACATGATAAGATTCTTTACAAGCCGGCTCACGTAGAACATATGGTTACTATGCATACACGTTCAGGAAAACATATTAAACAAGAACAAATGTCTAAAAGCCAACAATCTACATCCCATGTTGCAGATCCTATTTTTCTAACTATTAACCGAAGGAAAGCTGATAGAGAATTGCTATTAGCTGAAATGAGATCTAATCGTGAACTCATGAGCAAACAAATGGAGGTGGAAATGGAAGTGTCCAATACACATCACAATGAACTAATGAACCAGTTATTACGCCTCTCGTTACCCAAACTTAGACCTCATAAATTAATAATTGATATCCTGAAGGATGGTAATTTATTTAAGTGTATAATATAACATTAATTAAATGGTTAATTGTTTAAGTTTAAATTTTTATAAATATTGCACTGATATATCATTAATTATGTATTATTTCTATGCTCTAACCTTCCAGATAATTTCAGCGGGCATTTTTGGTAAAGTAATCATAGTATCAAAATCAATTTCTGGAACCTTTACTGGTTTACCTTCTTTAGATGGTAATTTCCAAGTGAAATGTCTACTATAAAGAGATAAAATTGTACCAATTTGGCAGTATGCAAATTGTTCGCCAATACATCGATGTCTACCACCACCAAATGGTAAATATGGAGAACTAACACCTTTAGAAACAGCCCCAAAACCATAATCAACGGCACCTGCTTTTTTATCAGCTTCAAGTTCATGAGAATATAAACCAGTATCCCAACGGTGAGGATCAAAATTAAGTGGTTCCTTGAAGTATTGTTCATTGGTCATGGAGTACCCAGGAGAAACCAATAAATATTCCCCCTTTCTAACAACATATTTTGTACCGGGGAATGGTAATGGTGACATAACTTTTCTAAGAACTGAATGCAATGGCATATGCATTCTCATAGACTCTTTAATAACATTATTCAATAATGGCATTTTTTGCATGTCATCATAAGTTAAAGGATTAATATTTCCATTACTATCAAGACCTGAAACTTTAACCTGTTCATCATATAATTGTGCCTGTAATTCTGGTTTCTCTGCCAAATGCAATAGTGCCCAAGTACTAGTAGCAGCAGAAGTATGTTGACCACCCATTAAAACACCAATTAATAGATTGGCAATCTGTTGATCTGACATCTTAACACCATCTTTATAAGTTGAATGTTGTAGCATGGTATCAATCATATCATGAGATTTACCAACTAAATTATTATTTCTTCTGTTTTTTATAATATCCATATAAGTAGATGAAATTTTATGCTGAGCGGCATCTCTTCTCCAATAAACAGGTAAAGGGAGATGAGGGAATACAAAATTAATAGGAGTGAATCCTTTATCGAGATCACCGAAGGCATCAGCAAAGGACGTATCTAATTTAGCCCGTACTTCCGGACCTAATAAAGTTCTTGAAGCAGTAAATATAATCAACTGAGCCTGAACCAATAGAACATTAATTTTACCAGTTGTTTTATGTTTCTCAACCGTTTCACCTCCAAAAAAGAATGGGGTAGTTGCGAAATATTTTTTCATTTCTTCTTCAATCAATGGAACATAATATCTAAATGAATCTTTTGTTAAAGCACCTTTAACAAATTTTTTTTGTTCCATTAATCTTTGATTTGAACAATCATAAACGACACCTTTACCAAAAACAGGAGTTGTTAAATGCTTATATGCTTCTTCCGCACTAACAGCACTTGCTTTTGAATTGAAAACAAATTCATGACCTCTGGGACCTAAACAAACGATCATTTTTCTTCCTAGCATTTGAAAAGCAAAAACATCTCCATATTTCTTTTGATATTTTCTAAAGAATTCAAATGGGGCCATACCATATGAAGCCGCAGATCCAAACCATGGGATTAAATAAGGAACAACTGGTGGTGATGTTGGATGTATTATAGAATATAATTGTTGATCTAAGAGATTCACTATAATTATGAAAAATATAGATGGTATAACAACCGCTGGAATTGATACATATAACGGTAATGGTGCAAGAAACTCATAAGCTTCTTGATAAGATTCTTGGATCCTTTTTAAAACTAATTGAATCTCTGGTGCCTCAAGAATTTCATGAAGTATAGCCATTATAAAATCAAGTTTAATACTTTATTGATGACCACAACTGATAAAATATATAATTAACAAAGCAGTAATCGAGATTATATACCCCATGTATATTAAATTTCTTAATATTAATCATCTTATATATATTGGTAATAATGCCAGATGATTGGATACTCTAAATGAACTGATGTGTTTCTTCTGCTATATTGTTGATTTTATTTTTTGTCTTATCACACCACCTTGAATAATCGAAAAATTCTCGGTGGTGTTGTATCAGCCGCAGAACCATTATTGGAATTTAACACATCCACCAATATGGCATTGCTTTATTTTTTCATTTCTAAACATTAAACTCTTAAAATAGGTTACTTTTATTAAATTGAACTTTGCAATTGATATCAACAAGAAGAAAAATATCATGATAATGAATCAACGAATAGTTTAAGCTTTATGTTTAAATCATGTGAGCCTTGAAATCCGTTATACTACAAATCCGAATAATAAAGTGGTTTCATTTTTAGCAGAAACACATAATTTTTAGACATTTGAAATAACAAATTCTATGGAACGTTAACGGCTTCACGGACAATTGCAGTATTTTATATACATATAATACAATCAAAAAATTATTAAGAAGGCTTTATTCATTTCAAAATTGCAATTGCCAAAGGAGGATTTTCTATCGGATTTATATAAATATTGCCGTGTGTAGTTCTAATTATACCGTTCATGATTTATAAAATAAGCATGCTATAATTTATAAAAGTTGTTATAACTTATATATTTATATATGTGGTCTATATGAATTATTATAAATTTTATACCTGTAAGTTATGGGCTATACAATACAAAAAATACTATAACCATAAAAATAGCTTACAAAATAGGCACACCTAATGAACACACTCTGTTCTATTAAACTTCAAGAAGAAGAAAGAATTAATTAACGTATGTGAATATGGATGAAGGATATCGATATCTCAAACCAACAACCAGATCTAGAGGTGAAAAAGACGGACACGTTGCTTCTGATGCTACTGTAAGCCAAGAGAGCTTCAAATAGAATGTGTTTCATGTATCCTAGTTTCTGTTTTTTTTTTTAACTTTTTATATATTTTCTAATTAAATTATAGAGAAGTTTATCACTCGTTAATCTTAAAAGAAAAGGCATAGACCATAAAGTCAGTCACTGGAGATATATTGGCATATTTCCAAACCATGAATTAGTCGGTAATAGTTTAGTGGCTAGAATTTCCGCCTGTCACGCGGGGGACCGGGGTTCAATTCCCCGTTACCGAGTTTTCTTTTTGGTTTTCCTTTTTTTATCGTGTTTTCTGGACTTTCCGTGACACAACACTGGACCACTGGATATGGTTGTCAGTGGTTGAACAGCTTGAGCCCCTTGCGTCAATCTCTATTATTGCCATTTCGATCCTTTTCTGTGCTTAAAATTTCATAATTTAACTTAATTTCGAACTTTCTGAGTACGATATTGATGAATAAATATTAGCAAGCTGATATATGCTACAAAAATCTTCGCCCCACGTACTATGTTCTTTTGAGTGGCTTTATTCCATCCATGAGCACACTTGATGACTTCAGGTTACAGCTATTCTGTTGCCGTTGATAAGGAATATATTCCCGTTTGTCTTGTTTGTCCTGTAGATTCTGTTCTCCATCAACGTGAATGTGAGCCAAATATAGTATACCATGGCCGATAATTATTTACAATTATATTATCTATTAGAATAGTATACCTAAAGATTTATAAGACATGAGATAACGTATAGCATTTCCATTTTATTTTAAAATAAAAATGCCTAAGTTACTGAAGAAATATAAATAGTAACAAAAGAGGTTTAGAAATTAGAAATTAGAAAATCGTTAAGAAATGTGACTGTAATGTTAACCATCTTGTGAACTTTATAATAAGGAAGTTGAAAAGTTTTACAAATTTCTTTTTTTAGAGTCTGAACCATCAAAATTGCAAGTAACTTGAAGATTAGCTTGAATGTAAGACTAATGTTTATATTCAAACTTCAAACTTTAATAGATTATAAATGTGTTCTAAATATTCGACCTTCGTATTGCTTTCTTTCGAATAGTTTTATTCTGTGAGCACTGAGCAGTCATATTTGGCAATGACTCCTACCTACTGTTGTTCTATTGAAGTTGGTAAGGACTAGGTACCTGTTGACCTTGTTAGCTTTGCTGGTTGTGTAGATTCCTTTCTAAAAACAACACACATGTGGCGATAATTATTCATCCATATGGGTGAAATTAAGTGAAATAACCTCGGCTATAATAAGTTTATACTTGATCAACTGAACTACAAAATTAAAATGATTTCAAAATATTTACAATTATATTGTTAATTAGGATAATATATAGCTATAAGGTATATAACATGACATAAAGTATAAATTTTCTATTTTATTTTAAAATAAAAATGCCTATACAAAAGTTAGAAGAAATATAAAAGTAAAGTAATTAAATAAAAAGGTTTAATTTAAAAAATTGAAAAATCGTTTAGAGATGTAATTATAATGTTAAACCATCATATGAATTTGAAAAGGTTTTTACAAAATATTTCATTTTTAGAATCTGAACGTATCATTATTTTATATTATTGTATAATTTTTAATTCCTAATATTGATATTAAAAAAAAAAACTTGTATAACAATAAATAAACCTTTAATAATATTTATAAAATATATTATAAAAATCTTAAAATTGTTAAAAGAAAAAAATTATAAAATGATTGATAGTTACGAATAATAAAATAAAAATTTTGAAGGTTTCAAAAATCAAATATCAAAAATCAAAGTCAATAAGATTTTAAAAGAAAAGTGAAATGTTAAAAAAATTAAAAAGTAAATAAAATGAATAATTGCAAAACGAATGAATGAAAGGAAACAAAATAATACCTACCTATTAAAAGGTAAATGATAATAGCAATTCAATTGCAATTATAGGCTTTATATACAATTTAGATTTGATTGATAAAAGAAAAAAATATATCATGAGAGTTAAAAACGAATAAAATGGTTGTAATGATTAAATATAGACAATGCTAAAAGGCTAAGTTAAATTAAGTTAAAAAGGATATAAAATAAGAAAGCCATATAAACGAATAAATGTAAATCAATGAAGTGAAGTGAAGTAAAGTAAATGATATTTAGAATGAGGTATGAATGAGAATGATAAAAAAAATTATAAAAGCAAAGATTCTATTTTGAAAAAAAGAGAAATCAAAATATCAAATGAATAAATCTAAGAGAATAATCAGAAAGATTATTATTGATGATCATTTTAGATAATAAAGCATGTTGTAATGATTCAATTGCATTTCACATTTGTTATGGAATTCCAGATTCTAATCAATTGCAATTTGCAATGTTTTATTAATATTAAATGAATGTTTTTTTTTTTTTTTTTTTTTTGTTATAAAACTAGATTTTTCTTTTCTTTTTGTAATAATTTTTCAATCTTTAAATGAATAAGAATAGAAAATAAGGTTTTCTTTTGTATGATTGGTTGATTGGTTGGTTAGTTTTTTTTTCTAGGTTTTTGAATTTTTGAATTTTTGAATTTTTGAATTTTTGAATTTTTGAATTTTTGAATTTTTGAATTTTTGAATTTTTGAGTTTTTGAACTGAATGCATTTTTTTTGTTAATTTTTAATATGAAGATAAATATAAATATAAATATAAATATAAATTAGTGATTGTGATTGTGATTGTGATTGTGAATGTGAATATATTGTAATGTGTAGTGTTTGTTATATATTGTCATGTAGAAACCTTACTCTTTCCCTTTTTTAAAATATTTCGATTAACGTTAGCGTTGACGTCTTTTCTAATATTTTTATTATTATTAGTATTATTTTTTTGATCTAAAATTTTTTGATAATTCCATAATTTACTTTTCCAAGATTCTAAATCTTTATGTAAATTACATAATTTTTCAACATCTTTTAATTTTTTAACTTTTGAAACTTTTTTATTTGGTGATTCAAGACTAAAATATAATGAAGCATATTCAGAATATGTACGACGGAATTTTTCAGCTAATCTAAACATTTCTTGTGATGAATGGACAGTTGGGGTTAAAGTTTGTGGAGATATTTTTGAACGATATGATGCAGTATTGTTTAAAGTATCATATTCAGGAGAAGTATTTGAAGAATTTGAACTTAAGATTGGAGATCTTATTCTTGAAGTTGTTGAAGTATTTGAACTATTTGATGAATCAGAAACAGTTCTTGATTTCTTTGAAGGGTCATTTGCAATTTTTGGAGAAGGTTTTGTATTTTTAAATTTTGAAACATTTGAAACAATTGAGGTTGAATTTGAATTTGGATGTAAATTTAAGTGAGATGGAGAATCATCATCATCACCAGATTGAACAAATTCCGAACTAAGAATTTTGGGTCTTTTTCTTCGAGGAGAATTAGATTTTGAAATATTATTAAGTATTGATGAAGTTGAAGTTATAGAATTTGTAGTTGGAGAAGGTCTCTTTTTTGAATTATTTGAATTAATTTTTAAAATGGCACCTCCAACACGAGGTGAGGAAGGCTTAAGAGGCAATGAAGAGATTGAGTTATTTAGAGGAGTAGTTTCAATATTAAAAGTTGGAGTTCCAGGTACAGATTGAGGTTGTGGTTGAGGAGTAGCATTCCGTCGAACTTTTGGATCCAGTAACATTAATCTCCACGGATGATTTTCTTCAATATTTAATCTATCAAAAGCAGATCTAGCATCACTTATTATTTTCAGTCTTTGTTTTTCATCATAAAATTTCCATTGCCATATTCGGATATCTTTGTAATGATTATCAGATAGGTTGTACAAAGCTTGATATTTATCCTCATCATCCTTGAATAAGGAGCCGTAATCTTTCAGTATGGCCAGAACCTCGTCGATGTCGCCCTTCGTGCGCTGTGCGACGGTCTGAGCATTGTTCGGCTCCAGGGCCAGCAAATGGATGACTCTGTTTGAGATGGAGTAAAGAGACTTGGACGGGGCAGTTGTGAGCGGCAGGGTGCGGGATTTGGGGGTGATGGAGGGGGTGTGCGGTTGCGACTGGGGGTTCGGGGAGGGGTTTTTGGACGAGCGTTTGGGCAGTTTGGCATGCCTGGAGGGGTCTTTGGCCGACGGCAGGAGAGTGGCTTTCGTCTTCTGCGAGTTGGATTGGTTCAGTTGGGATAACAGCCTGGAGGTGGCAGGGCCCAATTTGATTTGGGAAATGGACAGTTTCTGGGATAATTTGGCCAGAGTCTCGCAGCTCTGGGAGGAAACCCCGCCGCGGAACAGGTCCACCCGCGATGGTTCCGGGACTGCGGACAGCGGGAACGACTCGTCGCCGATCCTCAGGGTGTACGTGCCGTCCGCGACCGTCAGGCGCACCCGCAGACCTTCAGCAGCGCCCACGGCGGGGGGGCCGGCGGGGGGGCCGGCGGGGGGGCCGGTGGGGCCTGAAGGGGCCAGCACGCGGAACACGGAGGACGGCAGGCGCATCTGGAAGGCTTGCCGTTGGGGGCCGTCGCAGGGCAGCAGAGTCGTGTGGGACGGAATCATTCTGCTCTCTGGTTTTGGGGAAGAAGTTCGTACTGCCAAAGATGGGAGGGAACCGGGAATGGGTGCGTCACGTGTTCGCTATACTACTGCTAACTAACTAAACTAATCCGACAGAATCGTAACCAACGTCTTCCATCCGGGCGTCTCAAACAACTCCTGGGCCTCCTCTTCGTTCTGGCCGGCCGCAACCGAATACGCCAGCTGCTCTTCTTCTGCCTTCAGGATCCCCAACGAGTGGAGGTACGTTAGCAGGTGGAAGTCTGAAAGCCGTGTTAATATCTCGGGTAAACTGTCCACTTTAAAGTGTTTCGCTATTGAGGAAATATCCTGTGATGATCCTATTGCCTGGCGGTTTTCAATAACAAACGGCTTGGAGATGTTTTTGAAAAGTGGTGTGGGTTCCGATGGGAATCCATGTGTCAAAGTGACTAAAAAATATTCAACTGGGAACGAGCCTTCTGCACTTTTCTTAACCGTTATTCCATATTCATTAACCCTTGTGTAGAAAATATCCGGCACATATCTTGTTTTGCAAGCTTTTTGAATCATAACCATTGATGCATGTGTTGAAGGTACAACTAAATCTGCTTTAACCATAGCTTCAGCTTCTGTTGACACTTGATAAGATGCAATATCAATTTCTCCCTTGATATTCCCACTTACAACACAAGTAACGAATTTTGAACTAAATCTATTATTATCTGACCATTTAGAAACATTTGGATGTTGACATTGTAATTTCGCCGCAAAAATTGCTTCAATTGATGTTAAAAAATATGAATCTTTATGTCTTTTACAAATAACACTTCCATCTCCTTTACCTGAATCAATTAAATCTGTAAAAATTATTCCAATTTTTCTTAATCCAAATTTTTTACCAATTTCATCAACTTTATTAATTTCTTCTTCATTTTCTTTTTCTAAATTAAGTGTTAATCCATCACTTTCTCCATTTTGTGCTGGTTCATAAATTACTTCAACAACTGCTTTTATACCTAAAGGAACTTCTTCATATGATTCATACCTACCATATAAATATCCTAATCTTTGATATCCTGTACTTCTCCATGAATCCAAAAAATTATTAACAAGTGAAGAATCTGCAAATTCAACATGATCAACCATTCGAAATTCTTGTCTTTGTAATGTAATTGCTGAAGGTTGACATTTTGAACAAATTCCATTTGGCCATGATTTATGACCACTTGGACAATTCTTTTTAACTTTAAAATTTGGTTCTGATAATGGATTAACATATGATGATGCTGCATTTTTATTTGTTGAATCATTAATATGTTTAACATGTGAATGAAATGATAAATGTTTAATTTTATGATTTTTTTGATATTCTGCATCCCATGGTGCAACTGGTAATGAAAATTCACTTTGACTTTGTCCATATTGCTTTTCTCGTTTCATATATCCATCTTTTGAATCTAATAAATCATCAATAGGTAATTGTTTTTCATTATCATTGACATTTGAGTTGGTATTAGGATTTTTTTTTGAACTAGAATTAGAATTAGAATTAGAATTGGATTGTGATATAGATGTAGATGAAGATGGAGTTGAAATTGATTCATAAGTTAAAAATAATAAATCACCATGTCTATTAAGTTAGTGTTAATTTGTAGGTATTTTTATTATCATATTATCATGTTTAAAACATACTTTAATTGTAATTCACTAATGTTATGACCTACAAATTTAGATGCTTCTTCACCCTCATCACCAGGTTTTGCTCCAATCTTTAACGTATTAAAATTCACATTTTTCAAATGATTTGATAACTAATTCAATCATGTCATTAAAATGTTAGAATTTAATTATCTTTAATACTCAATAACCAAATACTTACTTGTTCTAAAACTTTTGAAAAATCATCATTTGGACCTACTTGTGCCCTAAACATTCCATCTTTTGATCTAAATCGAAGAATCTTATTGATTTATTAATATAAATTTATCATAATTTCATAATTTTAAAAAAACTTACTATTCCTCCCATTATTGCCACTCACTTGCTACAATTATATAAAAAAAGAAGTTTAATTATGTAAACCTTTAAAGTGGAAAAGGTAGGTAGGTGTATGGGTGTTTTTCATGAATGAACAGCAAAACAAAACCATTTTTACTTTTTGGTAACTATTTTTCCTTTCTTTAAAATATAAAAGTAAAATGTCGAACAATACAGAAAATATTAATACAGGTCCGGAATCAACTCCTAGAATTTCAATCTATACTCCACTCATTTATCTTGGAATTTTGATAACTTCATTAATTATCTTTTCTGCTCTTTATCGACGACGGAGTATAAGTAAGTATTCAAATTTCAAAATAGCAATACAAAATTATATATTAACAAATAAATAGGAAAATTGGCATCTATGAAGCCATGGTTTGAAACTACAAGTAATTCCCGTGATATTTATTTTGTCCTACGTGATGAAACAAAACCAAAACCACATGATAAAGTCCTTAAAGCAGCTTTAATTAGAAGAGGATCAGAAGCATTAAGACAATCATTTAAACAAAGAGAACAAGCACCAATGATTCAAATTTTATATCAAAATGGTTCCATTGGTGATGAATTATGGAATAGATTTCAAAATGCAATGAAATTAATTGATTTAGAAGTTAAAGAATGTATATTAGAAGCTGAAAGTTATAAAAAAGGTTGGGCTGAAAGTTTTTTTAAAACTTGTGGTGAAGTTACTTTTAATGAAGCTTATAGAAGAAGAATTACTGGTTTAACTGATAAACAAAATTTTATTAAAGAAGATTGGGGTTTATAGGTTTATTTTATTTATAAATAAAAATATATTGAATTTAATGTGAAATTTGAAATATCAAATGTATTATTTCTTATTAAAAAAGGCAAATGTAATTGCACTCATATAATCATATATCATGATTTATTAAACATATGCATTATTATTAGTTTCTAGTAAACTAATTAACGTAAAATTAATATTATAAAGATGAAGATTAAAATTAGAAATAAAATATTATAGTCTCTTCCCAGGTACAAAAACAAATAAAACTGTTAATGAAGCAGTTAAAAAACAAATTAATAAAAAAACAAATAAACTTCTTTTAATTAATAAATTTTTAATAAATTTTTCTTTTAATTTTATTAAAATTCTATTAAATGGATAAATATTTCCAATTGAAAATCGAAATCCATTTTTATTTTGAAATTTATTATTTCTATTTCTAATTCTTTCTTGTTGTTGTCTCTTTAATGATTCTAAATCTTTATCTTTTTTAAACCATTTATTTCTTTTTATTGATGATTCTGGATTTAATTGTTCTAAATCAGGATTTAATTTTGTAAATGAACTATTTATACTTGCAACTGCTGTTAAATCACCATCATCATCAATTTCATCTGTTGAATAACCAATTGATTCACTATAACCTAACCAAACTAAAAATGGATCAATATTATAAATTGATGATATAATATAATAAATTCCAAAAGCAAATGGTAATAAAACGGTTATTCTTATTCTTTTTGGACTCCAATCTAATAATATATAAATAAATCCAAGCCAAAATCCTGCCCAAAGACATAATAAACCAATTATTAATCTAATTAATGAACCTTTTGCACATAAATTACCAAAAGCATTATATTTTAAAAATTCAGGATATGATTCATATTCCATTGCTTGAAAAACATAATCCCTTGCTTCATCAAAAATTTCAGGATCATCTCTTCCTTCAATTTCAATTGAATTCCGAACTTTTTGTACTATTGAAGGCGGTATAATTATTTCACGTTCTGCTCCAGGGATAAAATATGTAACCATTATATTACGACATGATTCACGTATATCATGTCTTGAAACAAATGAATTTTCATCCATATTGGAGTATGAATCACTTACTCGAGGAAATAATGCTTCTAATGTTTCGGCATTTATTGATGAACGTTGTCGACTTTTATGTTGCTTATGATATTGATTTTGATTTTGGTTTTGATTTTGATTTTGACGGGATCGAGAGTGTGTTTGAGATAAAGGATGTGAATCTGGGTCTGAAACAGTTGGTAAAGAAGACGTATAACTAGGTTGTCGATTTGATACACGACTTTTTGATGTACTTACTACTGGACCTAATTGTGGTGAATGTGAAGTACTTGATAATAAAGGTTTAGTTGGATCAGAACCTCTTTTATAATTTGGAATTCCTTGAGATTGATCTATATCATATTTTGAATATCCCTCATAAATTTTTTCAGGATAAGATGATAATATTTTGGGTTTTAATTGAGTAGATAAGTTACTTTCTGGTTGGGAAATCGAAGATTTTGTAGATTTTGAAGATTGTGGATCAGATGGTATACGTTGTTCTTTTTGTAATTGTTGGATTAAATATGTTATACGTGCCATTTGTTCGGGATCTTGAGAATCAATCTCATCACCTCTTAAGAAACAACTTAAACGATGTGAATCTTTATCATCTAATAAACCTCCTTGCATTAATGCTTCTAATAATATACTTGAAGTTGCACTACTACCATTTTTACGGGCGGATGGTGTTGAAGCAGTATTTGGAATCGATTGAGATTTTTCCTGTTGGTCAAAAAGTAAAATAGATTGTCTTAAACCTCTAATAAAATAACGACATAAAGATAAATGTTGAACGACATCTAACCAAAAATCCAAATAATCGATACTTCTTTGATCATCCCTCATAAAAAGATAAAACGACCATAAATCCACAGGAGTTTCTGTTTTCCTGTTCAAAACTTCAAACAGAGTTGGTAGTCTATGTAACCTCCTTTCCTTCATGGTGAGATTAAAAACGAATGATAATACTCACGATAAATATAAAATAATGAAAGTCAAAATTGAAAACGAAAAAAAAAGAAGTAGAAATGGAAATGAAAATATAAATATAAATAAATTGAAAGTTGAAAATGGTAATTAATAAGTCATTACTTAAATGAAAATGCCAGCCCTATAAGAAGATCCATGCATACTTTGTTTACCAATTTCCACTTTGGGCAACGCACACATATTTGACATCTCATACATAATGAAAAATAAAAATACAATTGAAGAAGCAAAATTGAAAAATTAGATCTAAATTTAAATCTTTTGTTTTAAAATAATACATAATAATAATAATCATTGTCGCAAGTAACCGAAGGTTTACTGTCTCAAGTTGACTCTCGTGTAGCTATTCTAGAACGTCTGTTGTTCTCCCAGCGTTCTTCACCTGTCATTAACCATTAACACCAGTGATCCCAGCATTAGCTCTGTTATAAACCTTATTTAAATATTCAATCCACATTATTTTTATAAGGTGGTGCACATTCCTTGAGCATTGCTGCAGCTGCGAAAATACTCCTCGAAAAAATGCGACCGGTACCCGTAAATTTTAAATTCCTTTTAATCAGTCACTACCTCCAAAGTGGGAAAAGGAAAATTGGCGCTTGAGATTAGATAATGCAATTGTTCACACTCAGCTGAATCCTGAAGTAGCCCGTAACAAAATTGCAAAAGACACCACCGCTTTCGGATCTTCCCCAAGGAATACGAGGAGTTTAATAATGCAAGGACAAAAACTTTCGTTTTTTGTGGAAGATGAGATATTGAACCATACTCAGGAAATGGCCATATTACGTGATTAATCAATGAGCCGTGGCCTTTAAAGATAGATAGATAGGAGAAGATATACCTTTATAGCTGTATTTGTTCTATACCGTATAAGTTATAGATTATAGCTTTACTATATAATATATAAGTTATACAAAAAGAAATGCTTGTCAAATTTTATAATGTCAGATCGAAATAACGGTATACGTAAGACTTTTGGTACCGCAAATCAAATCATTAAATGAGTATGGACTTTGTAGACGGGCCAATATTAATATTGAGGACCTAATAATAAACAACAAGTTTGACAGAGTTCTAGAATTGTTATGAAAGCTTGAAAAGGGTATATAGAGAATGCTGGGAAAGGAACAATTCAATACTCCTACTTTGGGACATTAATAATAATACTTGTATGGTTAATTAAATCCTTACAACTTTTTCGTCCCCTCACTAGGTATATTGTTCAGAGATGATTCTTATACATATTCGAAAAATCAATCAATGCTTTTCCAAAAAAAACCATCCTAATTAATAGAAATACCATTGTAACTCTACTACAATTGTAATCATTTAATTATAATCATAAGCTACTCAGTAAGTACTAATTAGTAAGTACAGTCATTTCATTTAATTTAGGCCATAGTGGTTAATAGCACTGGTTACTAATTTTCGGCCGGATTTGCTCAACTTTGCTCTATATCGCTACATTTAAAATATTATGAATAGGTCATAATTATGTGACCGAAATTTAGATATGGAAATTGCCGATATTCAATGATTAATATGGCCTAAATAAAGTGATATTATTTAGAATTTAGACTAAGTAATTTTTAGAATGCGTACAATTCAGTCCAATATATTACAAAAAAGTGGTTATGTAAGTTGTAGCGGCATGTTAGTCATCAACCACCCTCATCAGAAAAAAAAATTCGTCACATAAAGCTTTCTACTTACCTAACCATGGCGAAATTAATCCACAATATCCAAAAGAAACAGCACAAAGAACGTGCTCAACCCCAGGCACGGGCTAAATTTGGTCTCTTGGAGAAGAAAAAAGACTATGTCTTGCGTGCTCGAGATTATCATCGTAAGGAAGCCCTCAAGAAGGTCTTAACTTTAAAATCGAAAGAAAGAAATAAGGATGAATATTATCATGCTATGACAAGAGCAAAGACAGACGAACGTGGTATTAGGATAACCGATAGACAAGGTGATGAATTTGAAGGTAGTTCATTAACTAGTGCACAAATACAATTACTCAAAACTCAAGATGTTGGTTATGTAAGTACACTAAGACGATCCGAGAAGAATAAAATCGAAAAAGAAATTCAAAATGTAACAATAAAAGGAGAAGGAAAGCATACGATTTTTGTTGATAGTGAATTAGAAGCTAAAAAATTCAAACCTGAAGAATTTTTTAAAACAGATAAAAGATTATTATCTCATAGTGAAAATCGATTAAGATTAAATCAATTAGAATCAATTAAAATTGATGATTTAGATGAAGAGTCAAGAAATGCATTAAGGAAAGAGAAAGTTAAGAAATTAAAATTATTACAAGAAAGAATGAAGCGGGAAGAGGAATTAAAACAAGTTGAAAATAGAATGAATTTAACAAGGGAATTATTAAAAAAAGGTGGTGTGAAGAAAAAAGTCGATGACGAAGGAAGAATTACTTATAAATGGAAAAGAGAGAGAAAGCGATGAAAATGTTAACATGATTTTGGTATAATTGAATTTTACTATATTCCTACTGGATAAACTTTAGACATGTCAACTCATAACTTATAGATATCATGCTTAATCTCGAATATCAACACTACAAACACAATACATGTCTTATTTTTATGGTGTTATATATGGTATTATAGTGTTAGATAAATTGTTGATAGTGTAACCATTTGCAACTATAGTACACAGAGGAATTATGTCCTAAGCTTTAATCCATCAATATCATAGGTGTATATAATATATAGTGTTCGAACGAAAAAGTGTAAGTATATGATCAACTGTGCGCACTTAGTTAGTTTATCCGTGAAACCTGCTCAATAGTGTATAAATTGACTGTTTTCATAGAGAGTGACAAAATTAATACAGTATACCCCTTACTACCAAATTTCTACTCAAAAGATCACCAAAGGAAAAAGCATCAATTATTAATCAACGAGATGACCAAAGAATCCTAGCATACCGATGGAACTTCTATCACTCTGGCTCCGAATTATTTTCCCGATCCTGTGCTGAAATCGTACTCAACGAGTATTTCCCTCCATAATACCGAATTTAAATTGAAATTACTTTAACTAATACAGTGTAGTACATACATATACATACGGTTAACGCCAAACAGATTGATGAAATATCAATTGCAATTGTTTTATTTAAAAGTGGTTAAGAGAATATAGCTTTGTCAACCAAGCGATATAGTCATTTTATATAGAATCACATACTTTATGGCTAGGCACTATAAGTTATATATTGCGATATATCGGAGCTTGTCAAGATCCACCCATGCATGATTATATCAAACAGAGTAACTAATTATAAAAATTTAAAGGAGTATGTCTTGAAACACGATTGTCAGGTATTGAAATCATCTCAACGCAATAATCTGGTAGGTGTACGTCCTCTTTTGTGACCCGATCCAGTTAAGAGCAGGTGAAACAGGGGGACTATGAAGTTACCTTTAGCATCGGGGCCCATCGATGAAAGAAAAAAGGGGTGAAAAAGAAGCAAAGTGATCATGGCTGTTCAATGCTGGCCACGAAGCTTGGCTTCTACAAACTTTGGGAAGAGGGCTGAATTTGGAGTAGCAAGGAGGATGTGATATCTCTCTATATTGCGGGTTAAACCAGATTCACCGTTGGTCTTCAAACAGGGTACAATTCAATCGACAAACTGAAGTTCAATGGGTTTCTTAAAAGGGCCATAACGTTATAAGCATATGCATGTTGGTGAAATTATTAATTAATTGCTTTCACACGTGTTGAGATTATTCTACTGTGTAGATCATGATTAGTAGCTAACCATTATACAAGTATTAGTTATATATTAATACTAATTGATATATACATCATGTAGGTCTATAGTTATAGCTGCGCTTAAATTTGGGTTTATAGCTGTATTTGCCATATACAATTAAAGTTGAAATATTATTATATTACTATCATGCCGCAATATTATTCTCCGGATCCACGTTTTTCAGAATATGACTATTAGATCGTAATAGAAATAAAAAATGATATGCAGCATATTTGTATAAGTCTTATATGATATATCTTTAAACTGTAATTCTATATACAACCAATATATAAGCCTTATAACTTATACCGCTTAGATCTGGTTAGAAGAGCTCATCTGAGACATGTGAGGTTAATTATAATAACTTATCTACTATATTTGGAATTGCAATCACAATAAATCATCAGGAATATCAATTTATGAATGACGATATCAATAGTATTATGAATCAATTGGAATCATTAAATAATTAAAGATTGATAAATCAGCTGGAGGTATAGCACATGTTGATAATTGTACACATGGTTGAAATAATTGATCCTATAATTATAAGTTATATGTAATTTTTTTATGTCAATTGAAAATGTTTCAGTTCTTACCATCTTACTACTCGTATTTAGAGAATATTGACATTGACCAGCAGTTCACAGTGACAAGTCGTATCTATCCGGTTTATTTATTCTGAATTCAAAGACACAACACCTGTCAAATATCAAACACGAACTGCCTGTAGTCGGTCACAGCGCTATAAATATATGCACAAGTTTAATGTTCACTATAAGTTATATAGTAAGAATATATTATGATTAAGTAATACACTTTTAACTGTTTTTTAATTATTTATATAGGCAATACACGTGTTGCAGTTATAATGATCACTTTGTGGTGTTTTAACATACGGTACAATATACTAATTATATAATTACATGTACACTTTCTAGCTTTGAATAATAAGTTCAATTACAAGATAATTCTTAAATATATATAAAGAGGAATTACTCTTCCTCATAAAGATAAATAGAAACCTATTATATCAATTCTTTGCTATCTCACATCATTTCTCACGATAAGCGCTACATCTAGATCTATATTCAGTTAAACGCCCACTATGAAACTTTCAACAATTACTACACTTTTGCAATTGGCTTCATCGGTTTTATCAGCTCCCATTTCTTTGGCAAACTGGAAAAGAGCTACTTCCGAAAATTATATAAGGATTTACTCCAATAATATTAGATATGCAGCTACTTCGTTACAAACAGGAGAAACTAAATGGCCCAATAGGAAAACTCTCTGTATCGATAGTATTCAGTATAATGCAAGAGATCAAACAGTTGTCGGTCTTCAAGAAGTTTTAAACAGTCAATTGACAGATATCATGTCCGGACTAGGAAGCTCGTGGTCTTACTATGGTGTTGGCAGAGATGACGGCTTAGAGGCTGGAGAATACTCCCCAATAATATACAAAAACGATCAATGGGATTTGTTAACTAGTGAAACTTGGTGGTTGAGTGAAACCCCTGAAACTCCAAGCAAAGGATGGGACGCTAATAATAAGAGAATTTTAACTTATACTTATCTTGAGAATATTGACAGTGGTTATAAAATTAATGTTTATAATACTCACCTTGATGATACTGGATCAGTAGCAAGAAACCAATCTGCTTACCTTATACTCGAGAAAATGAATAGTAGAGGAAACTCAGACCAAGTTATTTTATTAGGTGATTTTAATTCAATCACAACAGGTGCAGCATATAAAGTTATATCAACTAAATTAACTGACACTTATGAAAGTGCTAAATATAAATATGGTTATAATCTTACATTTACTGGTTTTACTGATAGTACTTCAGATGACACACGAATTGACTTTATTTTCTCAAATTCAAGCTCCACTACTACTAATACGTTCGATATATTGCAATCAAAATTCAATGGCACTTATCTTAGTGATCATCGTCCTCTTATAGCAGATATCACCCTTAATTAGTTGATTTTAAATACCACAGCTATAACTTATAATAAGCTATACGAATGAAAATTTAACTTTTAAATACTAATACTTAAGCTTCAGCTTTATCAAAAATTACGAACAAATAAATAAATTAATTAGATACGTCAATATTATATTATATTAAATCTGTTTGGTGAATAAATTTGTAATTAAACCTGAGTACTCTGATAAAGAAGATTGAAGTTTTTTTTATTTTGAAAGGGTATAGTCACAACAATCTATGAGCTTGTCCATTTTATTAAGAAAAAATAGACTCCAACACTTTGTTCATTGAGTTACCGAAACCTTTTGTTGTTAGTCAGCTAAAACAATATTCACAGATGTGCCAATATTATTGAGAGATTTTTAAGATAATTATTCTCTAAGATGGTGAAATTATATTCAGAACCACCAATAATTAGTGACTCAAGTAGCGAAACTTATAATTATCCAGTTATTCTACTTAATTTCAGCCATTTTACATAAAATCTTTGGCCATCCGCAGATGTTCGGCCAAGTTTGTCACCCGAGATTGCCTAACTCGTAATAATGCGACTGTAAATCAGGCCGATATTATTGATCATCATGGCCGAACATTAAATAAAATAACTGCATGACGATAGAATTTACTTCCTTTTCCATACTTGCTTTATATTAATTTAATGATCAGTATGTTCACACATAATTGTTTGTGTCATTTACGGTGTATTGATATCGATGGTTTTTTCCACGGTACGGTAAGGAAAGATTTAATTCCGAAATTAAACGGAAACACACACATGCCCCTGAACATGCAGATGCGGTAATAAAATTTTGCGTTTTGAATTTCTCGTAAATGAATATTGTGCATGGTCAATGAATTACCTGGTATAAATAAGATTTTATAGCTATGAAAAGTTTTATGGAAGGGCGATTAAATGATTATTATATGTTAATCGCATTATAGTTGATTTCAATAAAGTTTAATATAAAAATCTCATAATTAATTACAACATGAATATTAATATTGACTTTTTCAAGTTTTTGTTAGTTAGTTAACGTCGGTAACTCCATATCTTTCCCGTAAATAAATCAATAAGTCTCAATTATATGATATGTACCGGTGAAGATCAGACAAAGTAGTATCATATACCACTGAAAAATACGTCTCCTTGATAATTGTATTGTTAACAATAAATCAATTAATTATATAACTCCATATCGAGTTGTTGATACCGGCTCCTGTTATTTCTAAAGATTCTTGAAGAAAATTTCCTAACAATCTTTTTATAGAATATGTATTCTAACATAAAAATAGTAAGAACCAATAACGTTATTAAGATAGTAAATACTATCCAATGTCTTCCCATTAATTTAATCGTCGAAGCATCACCTTTATGCCATGATGAACCCTGAGTAACAGTGAAGAAAGGATTTGACTTTATATATGATGGATCTGAAGGATCAGTACCAACGTCATTACCTAAATAATATGGTGGCATTATAACTGTAATTTGATAATCATCGGGTATAATGTTTCGTTTATATTTCAGCCAAATTACCGATAAAAATAAAGGACCTGTCCCATACATTGTTGTAAGATAAGGAATCAACCAATTTCTATTATAACTTTTTAATTTAGTCAATACTTGTAACAAAAAAGGATGTTTCGGAACAAATCCCATAACATTGTTACCGATTCCTGTTGGTTTTGATTTTCGAACCCAAGCACTTGTGGTTAAAAGAGGATCTAATCTTCTCGCACACCCATTATCTAGATCGACATAAACACCMCCATAATGACTYAATACAAAGTACCTAATAGCGTCGGCTCTCATGACAACGTATGGATAAGAATCATAGGTTGGAACGAACCATGGGTAATTTTCTTGTAAGAACTCTCTGGATGTCTYTGTTGACCACAAAATATATTCATAATCTGGATGAAGTTCAATACATGATTGCTGTTGAGGAAGCCATATTTCAGGGATGGTTGAATTATTTTCAGATAACCAGACTTGATGTATAATCTTGGGGATTTTATATTCAGTATTTGAAAAGCTATCAGCTATTGAAGTGTCTATGTGATTGTCTTTGTTTGTGTTTTCTGTGTAAGTATATTTGTCGAGGTTTTCGGGAACCAACAGCAATATAAGTTCAAACACTTCATATAGAGCATATAGCAAAAATATAACGTGTAATCCTATTATGATGGCAAGGTCTTTCCTCATTGATGGAAGTGTGAAAATAAAGATGAAGGGAGAGAGAAAAGAAACACGATTTTTTAAAGGAGAATGAGGAAAGGCTAAAAGGAAAAAATAACCGTATGCGTTTTATTTTATTGGAGTTGTAATCAAAAAATTGTAATTGTAATCCACAAATTTGATCCGTTCACGAACCGAATACGTATCCGAATTCGCGCTTAGCATGCGTGTGTTTTCCAAACAAAGTTTGATTTACGAGATGAAATCTTAAGTTTACGGAATATTTGAGCACGAACGTGTACCGAAATTCGCCACCGTATCCAGCGCTACCCACACAAACATCAACCAAGATGGATTTATGGGACAATATAACTTCTATCATTCTTATACATCAATTTAATTACCTGAGAATCGCATGCGAGGTACGAGTCCTTTAAGCGTATAAAATTTTCACAACCAAATGAACAATCTTACTTACACTATAGCTAAATTGAACAATTTTTTTCTCGCCAAATATTGGTTGGCAAAATATCCATGCTATTATGCATACTTACAGATAAGGAAATATAAGTACATACATATGCATGCCTTCAGACGGCTTCTTTGTTAATTTGCACATTACGCACCTAATTGTATGCAAGCGTGACCCCATTTTTCTTGAATATTTGTTCGGTCGCGAAATCTGGAGGCCATTTATGTCTTTAATATATAGTAGAAGTGATTTTGGTGGTGTGGTTAGATTTTCGAGGTTTGTCGATATTCCTAAAAGTTCATTTTAAGTGTCCCAACCATAGTTATTATGCAAAGATTTGACCAACCAAACGCAACGCTAACCAATTCAGAAACCATTTTCGACCATATCGCGGCATGAGTAAGAATAGGATCAATAGGATGGCAGTACACTAAACTATATTTATTTAATATTAATATTATATAGTTAGTGGTTCCCCCAATTTCAGCGGGATGTGGCAAAAGAGTGGCCCCACTTTCGAGGTTCAATATACAGAGGCAACAAATGCAATTGTTTTGTTTTTCTAGATCTTAATTATAACTTCTGTCGACACACAGACCGAAGCAATATAAAATGTTAACTAATCGTCGACTCTTTCCAAGAAACAAGCTTTAACAGTAGTAACGTTAACACCTGAAGAAATAAAATAAAAACATCATTGTAGAGAGATTTAGAACAGACAATGAAAAGATGATTCGGATTCACGCCATAATACTATTTATAATTATAGTTTCAGAAATATTGTTTAATAGAATTTATCTTCTTATTTAGAAATCGGCTGATTGATTTCTCGGCTGATTGATTTCTCGGCTTCTAGAAAAAAAAGGGTATCTAAATATACTCTTGTTATCTGGAGAAATGCCCATCAAAGCGTATATCTATAAGTGCAAATCTTGGAAGAAGATTTTTGTAACCCTTTTGGGTGGGATTGTGCATTAGTCTGTTTCATCACTTTGCTTAGGCACAATTATCGAGGCTACTGTGGATGCACGTGAGTGTGCGTAATTATTTCACAGCCCATTAATGGCAGATAAGACTGCATATTCATAGATAGTGTACTAGACTGTTATACCAAATCCTGCAATTGTGTAGTTATGTCATAATATGTATTATATAAATGTCCATTCTTTGTAAGCTTATAGTTTCCCGGGTTGGCATCTGTTTATCAGACTAACAATATATCAGATTTGCATACAGTTACT
Organism: Alloascoidea hylecoeti; assembly: GCA_001600815.1. Lineage (NCBI taxonomy): Eukaryota > Fungi > Ascomycota > Alloascoideomycetes > Alloascoideales > Alloascoideaceae > Alloascoidea > Alloascoidea hylecoeti. Next base: position 712,761 of record BCKZ01000006.1, read on the forward strand.
TCTCATGCAAGACTTATTTATAAATAATAAATATGCCTCCCTTCTCCTATGTGATGTTCAATACTTCACCATCCTTCTGATTCTCTCTCAATCCGTTATAAATATACAATTGATAACAATATGAGAAAAGATCTTGCCATTATAATATCATTTCATGTCTTTTTTCTAATTTATGCCCTCTATGAAGTATTCGATCTAATGCTGCTACTTCTCCCCGAAAATATCAATGAAGATATTTTTCAGGAACCAACTGTTGATGCTCACAAAACTATAACACATGAGTTCTCAGATACTGAATATAAAATCCCCAAGATTATACATCAAGTCTGGTTATCTGAAAATAATTCAACCATCCCTGAAATATGGCTTCCTCAACAGCAATCATGTATTGAACTTCATCCAGATTATGAATATATTTTGTGGTCAACARAGACATCCAGAGAGTTCTTACAAGAAAATTACCCATGGTTCGTTCCAACCTATGATTCTTATCCATACGTTGTCATGAGAGCCGACGCTATTAGGTACTTTGTATTRAGTCATTATGGKGGTGTTTATGTCGATCTAGATAATGGGTGTGCGAGAAGATTAGATCCTCTTTTAACCACAAGTGCTTGGGTTCGAAAATCAAAACCAACAGGAATCGGTAACAATGTTATGGGATTTGTTCCGAAACATCCTTTTTTATTAAAGGTTTTATCAAAAATCAAAAAATACAATAGGAATTGGTTTATTCCTTATCTTACAACAATGTATGGGACAGGTCCTTTATTTTTATCAGTAATTTGGCGAACTTATAAAAGTCAATTGCTTCCAAAAGATTATAGAATCAGTATTATATTACCGCCATATTATCTAGGTGTTGAGAATGATACATCATCAAATCCTTTTTTCACTGTAACTCAAGGATCATCATGGCATAAAGGTGATGCTTCAACAATTATACTAATGGGCAGACATTGGATAATATTTACAATCTTAATAACGTTATTGGTTCTCACTGTTTTTGTATTTGAATATTTGTTCTATAAGAAGTTATTAAGATCACTAAGAGCTTATAATATTAGAAGAAGAGACAGATGGCCAACTGAATCAAAATTGTTTAAAATTGATTTTTAAGAATACATGATATTCATACTCCACATATTAATATTTATGATCCTACTCATTATCATATAACTTAATTTATAATGTAAATATATGATATATATACCATATAGTTAAATATTTATAATTATAGACACATTCTTTATGACTTAGATACAGCTACTTTGCTTTGGTTATAAATTATCCGCTTCGCTCATTCCTGGTTAATAAAAAAAAAATTTCATCAATAACAATAATTTAGTTTGGAGGTTTTGAATCGGAGAAATTACAATTATTTAATTTGACATAGCCTCCTTTCTTAATTACACAAGTTGTGGCTCCATTATATAAATATTATAATTGATATTACCGTTATTGATCGAGTTTGACTCTGGAAGTACGACGGCGAAACTTTTCCAATTGGCCCTGACTTTTGGTTTGTAAAATTCAATTCAATTGAAATTGATTATCTAAAACAGCTGCCACTCTACGGAACACGGAGTCGATCAAATTATCTTTTCGGTATTTTCGAATGGGTGGGAAAATGTATCTAATTGGTATAAAGTATAACTTGTATTTATATAAGACTTGAAGTTATATATACAAGTGCAAAACTTTTATGAATATAATTATAAGGTTATATAATCTACATTTACAACAAAAAATCGATTATGTTGTCCATAATCTAGCTGTTCCATCTGCTCCAGCACTAAATAACCAAGGTTCCTTTGGATGCCAAACAACATCCAGAACACCTAAACTATTAACAACTTTGTGTCCTTGAAGAATTTTTAGTGGGACCAATAAAGGATTTGTCATTAGATCATCATAAACAGTACCATGAAAAACATTAACTCGACCATCATCTGAAGCTGAACAGAATAAAGGTAAACCACCTTTATGAAACGAAACCTTTCTGACTGCCTTTTCATTATAACGTAAAGTTTTATAAGGTTTGGTTGAAAGATCAAGATCATGCCATGTTATTCTTTTATCATAGGATGATGTAATAACATTGTCACCTTGTGGATGGATATCAAATGAACTTAACCATCTAACACCAGGCATAAGCTTTTTAGCTAAAATCTGAGCAGATAGATCATATATTCTAATACTTATTTGTGTTGCAACATAAAGTTCTGGTTTAAAAGGATGGAATTTAGCATCTTGAATAATACCACGAGATTTTCTGAACGGTGATTGTGAAGAATGTTTAGAAACTTGATGAATAAGAACTGAAGTATTACTCGATTCTGGAGAAACAGTAACAAAATAATCACCTCTTCTATGCCATGACAAACGTTTAACTGTTTTTGAGCATGTAATAATTGCTCCAATTCCATTTTCTGATTGCTTTTGACTTGGTTTAGACCATGAAGCAAAAGTCTTCTTTGAAATAGATGCTGAAGTTTCTTCGTCTCCATCGTTGTTTATGTTAACTGCTTCTGCTTTGTTGGATCCACCATTAGCAGCGTAACCCCAACCAGATTCAATTCTTTGTCTTCCATTGTTTTCAATATCAATTCCAAAGATTGGAGGAACAATCAAATAAATATGTTCACCAACTGCACATGCAATAATACCATCTGAACTATTTGGATTCCATTCAATAGATTCTACGTTATCTTCCTCATCATTCTCACCTTTATTAACTAGTCTTATTCTCCATAATTCTCTTCCATCTATTACTCCCCAGACTCTTAATGTTCCATCATCACCACCGGTTGCCAAATATTTTCCTGTAGAGTCAATAGAAACTGTCCGTATTCTACCTTCATGACCTCTAAAAATAGTAGAGCAACGAATAGGAAATGGTCTTAAATCCTTTGGAGATGGTAACGTTGGAATTAGTGAGTCAGGATTAATATTAAGTTTGTTTTTTCTGGCTCTTGGTGCAAGATATAAATCCAAAGATCTTTCAAATCTTTCTCTAATTGAATTTTCATAACCAGGTACTACTCGTAATGACCCGTATTTTTTAGGTATAAAATTCTTTTCCCTATCTGAAGGTTCCATGTTTTCCCATTCTTCTCTTTCTTTGTCTGTCATTAGATATTCTTCTGGTGGATTATAACTTTCTTCGTTTGTGGGAGGAGGTAGTTTTGGAGCTCTAATATGCATAACATGATCTTCTTGAGCTTCTGCATTATCAGCCCAAATATCATAGGTATTTTTTTCCTCTTCTTCCAATTGTTGTTTTCTTCTTACTTCCGGTGGAATGATTCTACCTTCTCTAATAGCTTTAACAATTTTCATGACACGTTTTGCTTCATGTTTAGAAGGAATAAATCTTCTTTTTGGCTCTGGTGCTGCACTAAGAGGCATTATTTCCGTTTTTGATGTGAACCATTCTATGGTTGGTTCAAATGGATTAATTTCAGGGTCTGGATTTATCCCCTTTGAAATTTTTCCAATTAAATCAATTTCTTCCTTTGTTAAATTGAGACTAGCACCAGTATCTTTATCAAGCAAACCTGTCCATCCTTCGGGTAATTCAATTGATTCAATTAATGTATCTATAGCGGAGCCTGTAGCAGGTCTCATTATTCGTTTACCATTAATATTATAACCAATATGTGGCATATCATCATAGACACTAATTGGAATATTACCAATAGTATTTGTATCCTCAGCATCGGTATCATCACTTTCATATTCAGGAATTATTTCAGGATATATTGGACGTGGTTTACCGTCCGCACCAGTCACATAATGAATATCATCTGAATCTGAATCTGAATCCTTAGCATTAATTTTAACAGCCATATCACGTTTTAAAAGTTCATCAACAGTAAGATTCTCATTATCAGTGGTGGGTTCATCAACACTTGAATCTGATTCATCAACTTCTTCACCAATTAACTTCTCTAATTCTCTATCCTCCTCATCTGTATCTTCTTCTTCAACTTCATTCTCTTTATTAGACCTTTCTGGTCTCAGTAATGACTCTGTAGTTTCATTATCACTTTCACTATCGTCATCTTCATCCTCTGTATTGACATCAAGTAACCCATCTACCGAAAATTCTTCATCGCCTGTGCTTTCTTCTTCATCAATTTCTTCAACTTTTCTCTTTTTTTCCTTCTTTATCTGTTTCCGCAAGTTAACATTTTTTTCTTTATTACTAGCAACGTTTGCACTACTCTTTGGTTTAGACTTGGATTTAGTCCGTTTGATTGGTCGTAAACCCATTTTCCTTTTCTTTGAAATTGGTTTAAAAGCCTTTTTCAGGAAAAAATTCAGTGATCTTAAATTTTTCTTCAAACTAAAAAATTATGTTTCTACAGGTAGGGTAATGGCATCGGCCACATCTGAAAAATCTCACGTGTGTTACACGTGCTCAAAATTACGCATTAAAATGGAGTGCATTACTTACACCCATTTTTTGATCCAACATAACCAACTAACAACAACATTAAATGGTAATTTTAACGATTTATGCGGGTAGATAAACGGCAAATAGAAATCACTACGCTCATATTTTTTTTTTATCGGATTGCATTGAGGCGATATGTTGGACTCAAATATTATTATTCATGATATACTGTTCTCGACACCATTTTATGAATTTAAATCAAGCCGCTGCCAACAACAATAAATGACAATTTTAAAGATGTAACCGTATAGATAAATGATAAATTAAATCTATTATGCTCTTTTAATTTTTATTGGATCTCGTGAAGGAGGTGTGTTGAATTTGGATCATATATAGCGGTTGACAGGAGGGCCATGGCGATTTATTGAGGGGTACAATCATGGTGAGGTTTTGGATTTTGTAGCCACGAAGCTTGCCAAGCATTGCAGCATTAATGGTAATAATAATTTACATTCAGATAATGAAGGTGATTGTTGAAGGAAATTAAGGAAGTTATTTATTTTCAAGTTGTTCTCAGATTTTGTTTGTTAAGTGATTGAAAAGTTTGGTATTTATCTTTAATTTTTCTTTTGTGGAGTTTAGTATTTCTATTATTGACATACCAGTAGCTATTGCCAATACTGAACTTACAATTAAAACAATATCGCTATTTTCAAATTCAATGTTTTCAATCTACAGTATGCATCGTCATACGAAGTAATTCTGACAATGTACATATCCATATAGAGTAAACAGGTATATGCACAGAGTCTTCTTCAGTATTTTGTATGCACTGTCATTTTGCTTCTCCCCCATAGTCCAACACACGGCCATAACCACAACCACCAAAATTAAAAAACGACCCATTGACATTTACTATAAGTTTTGACCCTGGGAAGTATATGTAGATATGTTGGTTCATGAACGTTCGTAATTATAAGATATGTAGCTATAGGATTATAATTACATGAAGACCGATAAATCAAGCTCGTCCAACTGTAGCTAGAGGACTTCTTATATTTGAACTTGCAATTAAAATTTCCGACCCTGCCATAGAAATAGTCCGTACACATATAGCTTATTGATATTATTTCATCTTGCGGAGTGTGAACATGAGCATGTGAACTACAACAATTTATACATTCGACTCTCTATAAAATGCTAAAAAAATAATTAATATTAAAGTTAAAGTTGTAAAAATATTAAGTAGAATGAATCCTATAATTAATGTGAATAACAGGCTCAATACAAATTTAATGTCTATCTCAATACTACGAGACTAAAGGAAATACTCTTTTAAAAAAAGTGTTTAGTCTCAACTCATGAAGAGATAAAATTGTATAACATCTACACAATAAATTCCAAAACGGAATTTAATTGCTAGAAATCATAAGTAATATGAGTTCCAGATCTATACCTTAATCTTCCAAAGATGTAACAGACAAACATATACTGAAAAAACTATCAATTGATAATTTATACGTAGTCCTGACTTGACACTTTGAAGTTAAAGAAAGAAACAAAGAAGGAAATAAAAGATTTTATGTGAAGTCTCGGGTGTTTGGATGTATTGTTATGACAACGTGATTTCTCACAAAATACAAAACAAACCTCTTTTTTAAATCAAAGAAAATCAAAACAGAACACTTATATTTATTTCATTATTTATTTGCTTTTTGAGTTATATACCCCTTTTATGTCATTTTTGTCTTACTATAATTAAAAAATGTCTGGTTTATCGGAATCTACCCTCTTTTTAGTACAACGTCAATTGGAAATCTCACTAAAGAGTACTGGGTATAATGATGGGAGTTCCGACTCGAGCTCCATAACAGTTACAGACACAAAGAACCCACCAACAACACGATCTAGATTGGCGAAGAAGAGTGATGCTGAACCTACTATGATGTCTCCTGATGAGGCTCTTCAAGTTATTACCTCGTGCATCGAGGGTTTGGATATGTTAAAGAAGGAATTGTCAGAAGAGAAAAATAATACTTCAAATATTCAAACAAAATCACATTCACGATCACGATCTTATACGTCTTCGAGGGCAAGCTCGAGGAATCAGCTTCAAAACCTGTCTCGAAGTAATTCAAGGTCAGGTTCTTCTTTAAACAACTCCAAATCTATTAAAGAATTGATCTGTAAAAATTGCATTATGGCATTTGATTTATTAAAACTATATAATATAAATTCAAACTTAAAGGTAAACTTAGAAATTGATAAGAAGCATTCTAATTTTATATTAAGATTAATTGAATTAGATATGATTGAAACTGCTTTATTACAACTTTGGAAATTATACAAAAGAATAAACAACGATTTATTATTAATTTCTCATTCGTCTTTAGAGATTGATACGAATAATATTAGATCAAAACCAAGGTTTGAAAACTTGTTATGTTATGAAATTCCAACTAATACTCATCTTGAAATACCAACTACGTTATCAAATATAATTATAACAAGCTCAATATTTCTGCTACAATGTCTTTCAAAACTATCATTAATTGAAATCGCGAATATTGATTTTTCAATTGATAAATTAATTAATTGTTTTTTGCCGAATAATATAAACAGCCCAATATCATGGTGTAATAATTTTATTACTGATAAAACAACAAAAGAAACAAGGCTTAAATATTTCTCGAAATTATTATTAATTATTTCCGATAAGCAATTGGGTAATGATACCAAGAGCATCGGAAATAACATAAGTAAATTCTGCTTATCACTTTTATCAATTATAATTAACCCTATGAAAATAGATGATCAAGCAAAATTGGAGAAAAACTTAAAATCATTAATACAGTTATTAGAATTAAGCATCAGAAAAGACCCAAGAAACCTTTATGACAAATGCAGTGAATTGGTATACTATTTTGTAACAAATGTCAATAGACTGAAAAGTGATAAAATGTTGGAACTGGTTACGATATTTAAATCTATTCAAGATAACGTAAGTTTGTTTAGAAACTCTAAATATATCGTAATACTAATATTTAACTATAGGAGTATATCGTTAATGGGTTCAATTGGGATCCGATTATTAAAGACTTACAGCCAGTTGAGGAAATTGACAAGTTCAACGGTCTATTAAGATTTATAAAACATAATTTAAATACGGTCAATGAAAAAGAGAACGAACAAAAATTGAAATTGTATTGGAAAGATGTTTCATTATTAAATCAACTACTTAATCACACTAAACTACTGTTAAATACCGTGAAGGATAAAGCATCATCTTCAAATAATATGCTAGAGTTACTTAATATTTTAAAATTCATTAAGATTGGTAGTAATGATAATAATTTAACACGAGAGCATCTCAATATAATTGATGCTATATTCCTACTTCTTAATAATGCAAAAGATTCAACAGCAAGTGATTTCATTAAAACTGTAGCAACTCCTTTATTCCAATCATTAAATTCAATATTTAGCAATATTGGAAACAATACTAATAATCCTTCAATTATGAAAAGAATTCGCAATTTATCAAATTTAATGATTAATTATACAACAAGGCTTAAAAATATTAAAGAAAATATTAATAATATAATTAAAATTTTATTTAAAATGTCAGTTAATCTAGAAAAACAATATATAAAAATATCCTCTGATAAATCATTAAATGTTTTTAAATCAAAATCAGAAAATTTTATATTTTATTTAATTGAGTCTAAAGATTATAAAAGTGCTATTATTAGCTGTGTGGGTATGGTCTCCTATCTTTTACAACATAATGGTGATAAAACAACATTTATGAATGTTAATGATCAGATAATCAATATGATCAATAATTATAATCTAATTAATAATAATGATTATTATAAAACGGGATTGAAATGCTTAACCTTTTCATTGCAAAATATAAACGATAATGATTTGAAATCGATATATTTTGAAAATGATAACGATAGCTCAACACATGAGGATGGCTTTAAAATAAGCAGAGAAAACTCACCAATTTTATTATCAGGATTACAAAAGAAGATTAAGACTTCATCATCTAATTATATCTATTTGAAATTAAAAAATATTTTTTATAATGATAATTATCCGCTGTTTATGTTGTTCATTATCATGCTTTTCAACCCTATTATAAGTTTAGATGATGATAATAGTGATCAATTGAAAAAAGATGTTAACCAATTATTGGCCAGACTAAATGATAATGAGAAGTATAATAAAGCCCATTATGAAACTTCTTTAATATTAAATATTCTATCTTTTCAATTTTTTCTATTTCAAAAGGAACATGTCGATTCATCATTAAAATTCCTAGAGTTAGAGGATGAAGTAAATAAATTCATAAAACATTTACAGCTTCATACACAACAGGATATAGGTATCAATACGTATTGGATAGAGCAAGAAAAATCATTATTTTTATCGTTATTGGATTTATTATTTGTTAATGGTTTTAGTGGTCCTTTGATTACATTAACGCAAATCTGGGAAAAAAATAGGAAAGACTTAGGATTAGATTTTAGTTGTTGTTATTATCGTTCGAGGGCATATCTTGACTTAGGATTTGTGAAAAATGCAACCATTGAAATATCCAAAATTAATAATATTATAAAGAAACAAAATCGAAATTCAAAACTTTCGAATCCTAAAAATGCTCTATCTTATTTTATAATGATCTTTAAGCTAAAACTATTACAATTGGAGTGTTGTTTAATTATTGGTAATGCAAATCAATCAAACGAGCTATTATCGTCGATTTTAAAATTTGTTGACTCTACTTCTGATTCTGTCATAAAAATTCCAGTTCAATTCGATATGAACGAAATTGTGAAACAAGAGTTTAATCTTGATTTATCATACTTAAGCCATCTCTCTTCACTTTTAATGAATTTAAATGGTAAATGTTGTGAAGCAATCATCCACTCGAAACGATCAATTAAAATTTCAAGAACTCTATTATCTAAAATAAATTCGGTATCAATCACTAGTTCAAACTATTATACCATATTACGTTTAAAATGGAATTTATCACATCAGATTGTTTCAAGTTTTCTACAAACTTCTGTATCATATTGTAATATTGGTATGGGTCATGATGCTGAATTTTATATCCAAGAGGCTTTAAAAATATTGATGGTTAATAAATGGTGTCAATCATCAATATTATTTAAGTTATCGTGCGTTGAATTTTATACTTCATTCGATAAAGTACAACTTGCAATGGATTTGATTAATGAAATTGAAGAAGAATGGGGAAAAATTAATTTTGATGATAAATGGGTCACTTTATGTTATTATAAAGCATGCGCACTGCTCTATCATAAAATTGGCGACAATACGAATGAAATGTCATCCTATTCAAAAATATCCGAGATGATGAATGAAGAACATATAATTGAACAATTCAAAACTTTATCGATTTCAACAGCATCAGAGAATGACTCATTAGAGTCATCAAGTAATAATGATATTACAAACTTTAATAATCTGATGACTCCCGTTTATAAATCCGGTCTTTTGGAAAAAGGAGAATTTCCAAAACTTCTACGTTTAAAAACTGATATTATGAATCAAACTTCAAAATATGATTTACTCCTTAAGTATGATTCATTAGACCCAGATAAAAATGAAATCAATAAATTTGATTTACAATCAGCCGATAAAGCAACTTATAAAAGTAAAATGTTAAAGGATGTTATATTATATCATATTGCAATAGCAAGAAAAAACTTAGCACAGGCTAAAAGAGTCCTATCTACGGATCCAATTTTTTCAATATTACGTGATTCAGCAATATCAGTTCCATCTATATCAGGTTTAAACGAACAGGTTATTGCAAAAAGTGGATTTAATCCTCTAACACCAAGTAATACTAAATCAAGAGGGAAAAAAGTTACACATAGTAAATCTATAACACCAAATGTGAAGGTTCCAAAATATTCATCAAAGCAGGAAAGTAAGTGTGTCACTGATGCAACTGAATATTTAACAATTGCTAAAGATCTATTTCTTGATTGTTCAAAGAAAGCATTTCTTGTGTGCACTACTGCTGAAATCCATGATATTGCGAAACTACTACATACATCATTAACAACATTATCTGCTGTATCACCATGCTATACATTAAGTATACTGTCGACATTTGCTGAAATTATGGAGATTCCCAGAATTATCCCATTACATTATGAGAAGCAATTATCATTATATAATCAACAACAACAATTACTTCAACAGCAGCAGCAGCAAAGCAGACATTTTTACCTTCCATCTGATATTGAATCTTTTTCATTGCCCGTTGAGTTTTTGAATGATAAATTCGAAAAGAAAACAATTGAATTATTGCCACGTAATTGGTCAGTTATTTCAATTGATATCTGCCCATATACTGGAGACTTATTATTATCTAAATATAATTCAAAAACAACACCATTTATTATTAGATTACCAACAAATAGACAAATGACAGAGGATAATGATGAGAGTTTTTCGTTTTCTGATGGATTGAAAGAATTGTATAAGATAATTGAAGAAAGTGATGAAACCGCGCGACGGCCCAAGAACGGTGACATTAAAACCAAAGAAGATCGAAAATTATGGTGGAACGATAGATATGAATTGGATAATAAGTTACAAAAATTATTACATGATGCAGAATATTGTTGGCTAGGTGGATTTAGAGGAATCTTTCAGCAGAAGAAAAGAGATTCTGCACTGATGGGTAAATTCCGCCATTCCTTTGTTAAAACATTAAAGAAATATTTACCATCGAGAAGATTAACCAGAAATCGCAATCGTGGTACCGCCGGTAAAAGGAAAGGCAATTTAGGAGATACTACACAAAGTGAAAATGAAAAAGGTAGGAAGAAAAAATTAACAATTAATGATCTAAGCTCAGAAGGTCAATTAGAGATTGATGATAGAGTATTAGAACTATTCATTGGTCTCGGAGACCCAACGAACTGGGAAGGTACAGAATTATTAGAAGATTTAATATATTTTGTACTCGATATTCTTTTATTTCACGGAGAACAAAATGCATATGATGAAATCGATATTGATCAGTTATATGTTGAAATTGAAGAAAGTTTAAAAATATATCACAATGAGGTTGAAAGACTACAGCATTCAGATGTGATCAGCGATTATGAAGAAGCGTCTGTTATAGACCATACAATATTGGTATTGGGTAAAGAATGCCATAGTTTTCCGTGGGAATCATTGCCTTGTCTACGACAATTATCAATTTCTAGAATGCCTTCTTTGATGCTACTCGAGAATTTATTACAAAATTATAGAGATGGAGATTTTTCAAATGACTATAATGATATGTGTATATCAGTTTCCTCATCTAAAGGCGGAAAATTTATATTAAATCCTGGGGGGGATTTAAAACGTACAGAAGATATTTTCAGACCTGAGTTTGTAAAGCTTGGATCTGATTGGAGTGGATTGATTAATGAGAAACCTACCGAAGAGCAGGTACTCAGTTCTATTAGTGAGTCTTCTATTTACATATATATCGGACATGGTGGAGGGGAGCAATACGTCAGAAGCAGTAAAATTAAACAATTACCTCACTGCAGCCCTACCTTTTTACTTGGGTGTAGTTCTGGTAAATTAAATAATGGTGGTGAATTTGAACCTTGGGGTACATCATTTGCCTATTTAATTGCTGGGTGTCCGATGTTAGTTGCTAATATGTGGGATGTTACGGACAAAGATATCGATAGATTCAGTATTTCGATGTTAGAGAAATGGGGATTATTCAACCACAAGAAAGATAGCACCAAAATGAATATAGCAGAATCGGTTGCTAATTCGCGAAATGAATGCATGTTAAAGTTTTTAAATGGAGCTGCTCCTGTTATTTATGGATTACCTCTCCAGTTACAATTATAATACATTATAAAATACAATGTTAATTATATATTATTATTTATTTACTATACATCAACCCTAAATATCCTTTTATATCCACTTCCCTCTTGGCCATAATGATAATTTTACATATATGCCTATATAATCCTCTTATTTAAATCGTTCTTATATCCAATTTAAAAAAACTTGTGAGGAATGGTCGCTTACCTATAGACAAGAAGAGTTGTATAGGGTGAAGTACCAGAAAATTATCTCGAAATTTCATACCCGTAAAACTTCTTAAAATACCCAACTCCGTAACAAAATAGCGTATAGCAAAACCAAAAATATGCCCATTGAGAAAGGCTCAAAACTTAGAAGACGCGATTGCTATGTAATTTTCCTACGACGAGGAGAGTAAAGACTACAGCTTTCATTTTGTAACGACTCAATTTACTGTCAGACCGTAATTCCCAGTTATCACGCATCATGTAGGTGGCTATCTCAAGTGGAATAAGAATTTTCCGTTATCACTTGTTGAAACGGTTACAATATTAATTTTTGTGGATACGCAATGATTTTCTTTAAATTTAAAAACATGAGTAGAATCGTACAGCTCTTGCTGAGATAATTGATTGCTGGTAAATAATATCATTTCGTATCCACAAATATTACTGTTGTCGTGAAGAAATATTGTTATTTTTGACAATAACAACAATATGATTGTCATCAATTCTCGTAGCATTAAGTAAATATATCGTTTAGTGTTATATATTAATATGAACTAATCACAAGACATCGAAGGCAGTCACTCTCCAGAAAATATATTTAAGAAAATGTAGATCACTCAATAACTTGTTATGTCCTTTTAACTCGGATATACAAAGGTTGGGGGTCAGGTGGAAAAGTCGATCAAATAAGTCTAGTCCCAAAATACATTATTGTTGGTCTTTTCCAGCAAAATTAGTAATTGTCTTATTAAAAGAATGATACTATTCAACTCTATACAGCTTCTTTCCGGTAACTTTCTACTTTTGTTTCGCCAGTAGTACGTCATGATCACAATTCTTCTTTCACATGTTTGTGCTTCTGCAACATATCATACGTTCATCGATATCGATATCTTAAAAAAGGGATTTCTCGCAAGTCTTTTAACTCTATTTAAAATTGGATATACGAAATATTGAGATGAGAGAATTATAATATATATAAGGCCTTCATATATGTAGAATTACCATGATTGCCCAGAGGGAAGTGGTGAAAAAAGGGTGTAGAGGTATATAACTTATAGAGTTGATTTCAAATTTTTATAAACGTTAACTAATTTCGGATTATGTTATGTTTATTACTGATTAGAGTCTTATAGGGGTGATACCCCTATCAATATTGATTGTTATTATATTGCTATAATATAAATAATTATAAGGCGAAATTTTACATAAACTTAAGCTTACCGGTAACTTTTCATTGCCATGAACGATAATATATTAGAAATTTAATTTAGGATTATAACAATTTAATTAATATCAATATTGATTATATGCCATTTAAATTGTGGTGTATATACAATTTCAATGTTTTACATATAATTAAGGCTTTTTAGGTTTAAGCTTAACTTCCAATAGAGTTATATACTTGCTTAACATTACTTGGATATTCTGCAGTGTATTAAAACAGAGTAAAGTTAATTATAATTGCATGTGATCCGATAAGCTGCCAATTGCATATAATATGCATTGAAACAACTTTTTTAAACAGACCTCGAGAGTTCGTGAATTTAAGCTTATCTTTATAATTACGATTATATAAAATAGTAATTATAATTATAATGATTTCTTTCTTTCTATATAACATGTTATATCCATATCATAACACCTAAGTGTAATTCAAAAATAAAAAAGGAGCTCGAGTAACAAAACATGAAAATTCGAAATGAAAAATGAAAAATAGAATACTAAATGATCACCAATTATTAATATATAAAATTGTAAAAAAACCGTTCCAAAAGAAATTATGCCGCTGACCAATCTGGAACATTAGTTAACAAAATTGGATATAGTAAAATAGAATCTTTTAAATTTTGATACATGCAGATAATTGATATTAATATTTGAAATTCATATATGTATATCTTGATTAATTATTATTATTATTATAACTTTATAATTCGAAAGTATAACATCATCTTTTTATTTTAAAATCCCAATGTGTACAATATAGTATCATTATATTTGAAGTTCGCCTTACAATTAGGAATCTAAATGTAGTTAAACATTCTCAGTTGTAGTTTGTGTTTGTGTGACAATCGTTATATCTGAAGAGGGTTTGTTCGGATCCATAGTCAAAGTTGGTGGAGACGATCTAGAGCTTTCTGAGCTTTCTGTTGAAATTCTCAGTAACTTCTCCTGTTCTAATAGTTTGATTGTCTCTTGTATATCCTCTTCAGAATCTTGTTCATCACGATCAGTATTACTGTTTACCTGTGAATTGGATTCCGACTCATTGTGTACACCAATATTGATGGAAGTTGATGTTAGGGGTGATAGTTGATCATTTCTAATATTAATATCACCTTTTATTAATGATGCGGGGCCGGGCGTTGTAGATTCTTGTGCACAGTCTTTGACATTTCTTTGTTCCGATTGAAATTGATCTTCATGATCATTATATCCAGCTATAATATATTGCTTAATAAAAGATAATTTAGAGCCTTTCGTCATGTTATCATTATCCAATATGTTAATTAAAAAATGATCTTGTTTTAGTTTATTAGAAACAATCGTAAATTCAGAGTTCGTTAATTGATGATTTAACAGAAATTCTGCTAATAATTGACCTGTATTTCCGTAAGCCTTGTATTTTAAATATTTCATTTCAAGTGCCTTTTGAAGTGCTTCTGACATTACTCTTTTTTTATTCGGCCTATTAAGAGCATGTAGATCCTTAATTTCATCTCTGTACCTAGACCTTTTTTGAGCAGCTGTAGTAATTGTAGTTGGAGTGGATCTTGACGTTATTGGTGAATTTCTATGTGTCTTTGAAATTGTTAAAGTTGAGGTTGAAGCCTGAAATGGCAAAGGTTGATTAATGGTAGCGTATGATGAAGATGGTTGATTAAGAACTGACGGATTTTCATGATCATGATCAGCGTTTATATTAAGAGAGTCAAAATCTTCATCATTATCATTATCTGAATGATCGTGGGTAGAGATATTTTTGGTTTTACTAAATTCAGAGAATTCAGTGGAATCGTTTAATGTTATTAAATGTTTATCTATTTTATTAAGATACTTGAAGAAACCAGGCATAAAGAGTTTTCTTAACCAATCTCGTTTTTTAGCTGAATACCCATCTACAATAGCTCCGTCAGGCCCACGACCATTTATAAATTCATCTAAAGATTCTTCATCTAATACGAAATAACTCTCATCTGAATTCCAAGTGAAAGTCGTTGCCTTTTTTCGAATTTCACTCCATGATTTATGATATCCTAATAACTAAAATACAGTAAAAAAGTGTTATTATTTTTGTATAATAATGAATTTTAATCATAGGATTGATGCTGAGATCAAAATCTAAAATCTTAAAATGCGTCTGTGAATCGCAAAGCCATCCATCCATAAAAAGTATCATACATACGATTCTAAAATGTTGTAGGACTTTCTGTCTTGTAAATTTTTCTTTTGATTCGGGAAAAGTTTTTATTAATTCCTGAATAATGTGTCTCCATGAAGTTCCAGAAAATTCACCATCTCTTCTATAGTAAGGGTCTGAATCGGAAAAAGAGACGAGGAGGTCAATAAGCGCATTGTCCATCAAGTTTTCCCAACGAGCATGGTTTGGTTTGCGACGTTCTTCAGACATAATCATAATATTAATCAAAATAGATATGAAAAGTTGAAGTATAATTAGTTGTACGTATATTTGCAATACCTAAAGGGATATAACCAAGAAATGCAAAAAAAAATAAAAGAAATTAAACCTTTAAATATCCATAATAATTTGTAGAACTGCAGCTGGAAGAAGTCTCAGTTAAATTTATAAAAGTTCAAACAATGATGGTTATGTAAGCGGATCATGTAAGAAAAAAGTAAATGCATTATAATTATGTTATAATATATAAAATAATATAATACATAATATTTATATTTATATTTTAAATGTTATGTTCTTTGTAAAATGCCAGTTTGACCAGTTCGAATACTAACTCCTGGGTTGCAGAATTTGTAAGGAATACAATGACTCCTTCATTATCATTTGATTCTGATTCGTATGAAAACAAATTCTGGATTCTTTTTAAAGTGGTAGCATTTACTAATCTTGGTACATCTATTATTGGAACTCTAAAATCTTGATTTGTGCCTTCTTCAGTGATATTTGCTTTTTCGAGTTTCAGTAAATCTGCTAACCAGGAATCGGTTTTTTCTGTATTATGATCTTTCAAGTTTGAATTTGATCTTAAAATCAACATGACACTATTTTTTCTTCTTATTTTATTGGCACTATTATCCCAAAAATCAAATTTTAGTTTTCCAGTGTTTTTAATTCCTTCCACATCTAAAATGCACTCTTTAAGCTCTGCTTCTATCATTCTATTTATAGCCTCTGATTCGTCTTCAGGGTATTTAATATCGTTAACTACTTTCTTTGATATTATATTTCCTGATTGTTTAATAAGATCAAAGGGTAAATATGTCTTCAATCCCTTTTTCCATATTGTTTTGAAATTGTCAATATATATTTGTTTTCGATAGATATAAGAAACTTGTCTTCCTGTTTTACATCCCTTAGATAATGGCATTAACCATCTTTGATCCTCATAATCTCCAACGATTCCAAGTGGTATTAATAGGGCTCTAGGAACAAGTGGTCGTGATCTTGAATAGATACCAGTTGATAGTGTTCTTTCCATGCGAATACTTGATTTTAAAATTTTACCAAATGGATTAGACTCAAGATCATGGTCAATTGAGTATGTAGAACCCTTTGAATTATTTGCCGAGTTGATATATGCTCTACTTGTACTTTTACCTTTTAATTTTTCAAATAATGATAATATTTCATTTTTATCAATTGCTGGTGGATTCGGTTTATACTTTTTATGTAAGTTTGGAGGTGAAACAGACGAATCAATTAAATTTGCTTTGCTTAATCTCCAGGTGATATTTTTGGCAGCTTGAAGTAATTTATCAGGTTTTTTCATTATCAATTATATCGATGAATTCTTATTTTTGTGACACAAAAGCAAACTTCCGTACACCCCATAATTTCAACAAATAGAGAATATCGATTTCAATTTCAAACTTAAGTAACAATAGATTTTTATACACATAAATATATATTCGAACATTATTATTTCAATCTCATGAATAATTTGAAAATGTTACGAATACTACGACCAAGGATAATAAATAAGGAGATAAGGTCCTTCTCAACCTCCAATTCCATGAGCTACCCACAATTCCAAGATTCCGAGGGTTTGAAAATACTGAAAAATATGTTTCGACAGGTAATGAGTACAACTTCTCATCAAGGTAACTATTTATTATAATACAGTAATTTAATATAATCATAAATTATACTAATCGATCAAACTCTCGTTATATTAATGATATTAGCTATAATTTTAACAACTCTAACGGACACAACGGCCCAGGATGCAAGAGGGATGACATTATCATCAGTGACATCTCTTTCCATTCACCCCGAACCTTTAGTCCAATTCAACATGCAAATACCATCGAGGACAAGCGAGGCCTTACATTCAAGGAATTTGTTTGCACTGAATTTTTTAACACCAACGAATGGATCTATACAGAAGCTTCGGAGATTTTCACAGGCTATAAACCCAAAATTAAGGCAGTCACAAGTTAAAATTGACGAACAGGATCATGATCTTTATCACGATCCTTTTTTAAGTACAAATGATTTTATATATGCAAATGGGAATTTTATCAAAGAAGAGTCAATTTCTGATACTAATACAGAAATAAATTGGGAGAAAGCGTTAAGTATGGAAATTCCATCATCAGGCTCTTGGATCCCAACGATAGCAAATGCCGCACACGTTATTTATTGTGATATTTATAAGACCTTTACAGTGAATGATCATGAGATTTGGGTTGCTAAGATATTGGCAATTGAAAAAAGAAATGAGGCAAAGGGAGGAGTATTATTTCATAATCATGGATTCCATGGAATAGGTGAAAAGATAGATGACCTATGGCCTAAATCTAAGGCTAAAATTGGTTCCAGATAATTATAAATAGTTTTAATAATATTCATCATCTTTGTAAATTGATCATAGAACTTTAACATCAAATTTGGTTAATACCTGATCTTTAGTTAGTTGTCTGTACCAATAATACTATAGTTTTAATACTCTTTCTTTATACCATTATAAATTGTTGTTCATAAGCATGATAATCACAAATTAAAATTAATATTTCTTATAGAAGCATTGTATTAGTAATACTTCGAGAGTCTTCCAAAGGACTTGAGTCGATATTAAGCAGATTTGACTTTAATTTTTCACTTATTGTAGGGGAAGAATTAGTATTAGATATTGGTAAAATATTATTATTAGTGTTTAAATTTAAACCTGATGTCTCAAACCGCTGAATCTCATTTGCATAATATTGTATTTTAGATTTGAGTTCTTCACATTTTTGTTCGATCCTTGCAATCCCATTTGTAAATTCTTTAAATACATTATCTCTCCGTATTTTTCTTTTGTTTCTTTCAGTTGCTCTTTCATATATAAAAGAGTTTTTAGAAGTAATTAATTCATTATTCATTTTTTTAACTTCATCATTTAATTTTTCACTCTTTTTAATCAATTTGTTCAATTTAACTGTATAAACGTTATCTTTATCATTTTCTAAATTACTGATATTCTTATCATTGCTTTCCTTTAAAATTCGAAACTCATCTTCAAGTTTATTGAGTTTTCTTTCCATTGGTTCCCATTCTCTCTTACATTTGAGATGCTCATCTTTAATCGACTCCTCTTTTATAATTAAAGCTTCTAAATCATTCTTTATTGAATCGTGTGCTTCTTGTATTGCTTTAACCTGACCACGTAGAGATAAGATTTTTCTCCAACTTCTTTCATCATTACTATTTGAATTACCAATATTTGATCTTAGCGTTGTGATTTCTGATTTTAATTTATTTAGCGACTTGGAATCCTTATTTCGGATCTTCTTCAAATTTTGTTTTGCTTCAACTATTGAACTTTTCGCAATTTCTAAAGCTGAACGAAGTGTTGATTCACCTGATGATTTTCCTTTACACTGTGGAGACAAGAATGTTGGAGGAATTTGAAGGGAATTTAATGATGAAGAGGATTTTGGTGGAGTTGTTGTAACAGAACAAGATCCAATTATTTTTCTATTTTGCAGATTTTGTGCTGGAGATATTTGTACTATTTCAATATCGTATTGGGTTAGAGGCGCTAAACCTCCAACTATTATATATTCATTATCATTATTAATTTCATTATCAGTTTCATTTCCGGTATCGTTTCCATTTCGATTAGAGGTATCATTATTGCTTTTATCTTCATTTTCATTGTCATTTTCATTGACATTGAGATCTTCATCTTCATTTTGATGAAATGAATTCGTTAGCGTAACTTGAGTTTTTGGCCATATAATTCCATTAACACATACTTGAATCTCCATAATCTTTGGACATTTAATAGAAAGTTCGAACCCAACCGAAGACTCACCAAGATAACAAACAAAACAATCTTCATTGTTATTAGTATTAGTATTGGCATCAGTATCGGTATCAATATTAGCTAGAGCTTCATCATAGTTCAGTGATGAGTTATATCCAATAACTTTTTTGGAATTTGACTCTAACGTAGATTCTGATTCTAATGCAGCAATCAATGCTCCTAAAATCGACCATATTGGTTGAGATTGAAATTGTTTTGAACTTTTTTTTTTTCGTTCAATAACTGAAAAAATATAGGTTCGGAAATTCCTAATCGATGTATTATCATAATCGTAAACATCGTTATAGTAATCACCATTTAATATAGGCTTTGTGATATCGATGGAGGGATATACCCGTCTTTCCGAATTATTATTATTATTGTTTGTCGTTGTATCAATTGATTTTTTCCTTAAACATGTCCAAATGGTATGGATAACAGCGGCTGAGTATAAAATAGATGTGAATCCTGTATCAACAAGACGTTCATTTGAAAAATATGCAAATAGAGAGAATAAGGCAACTGTCATCTGAGTCGCTACACGAGGGTCGCAACCAGTTATCTCAGTGGAAACGAGGACATGGGCAAAGATACACATTCCCGTCATACACTTCATCAGATCGTAGTAGTAGAATAGACGTGTGAATGCATAAGAAGTTGCAATCTCGACCAAGTTGAGAAGAAAGAGATGCCAACTGTAAAGGTGCTTCTGATTTGTGGAGTTTCTTGAAGAGTTCTTATAAATTAAGTGTTCTAACGTTCGGTAAATAAGAGAGGTTCCATTATGAGTTGATCCCAACAGGAAGACCAAAGACATTATGTGAGGCATTTTGAGTGAGACACATGCTAGAGCCAAGGCATCCAGGACTGGATAATTGCCCTTCATCTTCACCAAAATTGAAAAGGGGATGCTGGTGGATCTTTAATTTTGGGAGGTGTATAAACACGTGATTAAATAGTATATCTACAACGAAATATTTTGGTCCAAATTACCGAAATTAAGTGGAAAACTGTAAATTTATATATTACCAAGAATTCATTATAAAGTAATGTCGTCGTATAGATTATTTCACGTTATCATTAAAACTTATATCATTAAATATTTTCATTTGGGTATTCTTCATACTCAAAACTTCTTTTCTTATTCTCTTCATCATAGACACCATTATATTTAGCATCTTCTATCGCTTGCAACACTCTTTTATTACTTAAATCTCTGTGTCTTTTCTCGGGTCCAAATAATGTTACTATAAGAAGAAACCCAAATACGCATCCCATAAAAATAGCCATAACCAATGCATAATTATAAACACCATCTCTTTCATTGCCTTGTTCATCGTATAATGGAAATCTCTCTCCTATTGTTGCTTCAATTGTTGAGGAAGCCGAAGAAACCAAATTTCCTAATTGATAGATTGTTCCGACTGTAAATGCTCTGAAATTTTGAGGTGATAATTCACTTAAATGAATTGGTACAATTCCCCACCCCCCCATAACAAAGAACTGAATGAAAAACGCGCCTGCATTTATCGCACTTGACCTAACAAAGGCCCACGGATAAATCATAGCCCCTCCTCCAATACAACAAATAATTATCATCAATCGTCTTCCAAAAAGAGAAGAAGCATGCCCCATAACAATACCCCCAACTATCCCACCAATATTAGCAACTGAATTGGTAACTGTTGATCTATCAGTACCAAAACCTAATTGTACAGATAACAACGTTGGGAATAAATCTTGAGACCCATGAGACATGAAATTAAACCCAGAAGTGAAAAATAATAAATAAATCATCAACAACCAGTACACCTTAATTGCTTGGAGTCCCTCATGGATAAAATGGCTAGAGTGACCTTGTTGGTCATGACCATGTTCCTTCATTTCTTTTCTGATCTGTTTTTGTGCTTTAAAAGCTTCGGTCTCATCCATAGAAAACCTCCAAATTGCAAATAAAAGAGCAGGTCCTGAAGAAAACCAGAAAATAGATCTCCAACCTTGTTTTGTAGTATCAACTAAAGCTCGATTGAATATAATAACTAATAAATAACCTAAACAGTACCCTTCTTCTAATATTCCCGAAATGATACCTCTTGCGTCTGCTGGACAATCATCAAATGCTGTTGCTGAGGCATTACCAAATATACCTCCCATTGCAATACCAAATAAAGCTCTAACTCCTAAAAATTGCTGATATGTCTGTACAAATCCAGTACCAATTTGCAAAACAACAAGTAATAATAAATTTATAATATATGGATATTTTCTACCATATCTATCACCAGCGATTCCAAAAATAACCGCTCCAACAGATCTCAACATCAAAACCAAAGTAATACCCCACGTAACATCTTTTGTACTAACATCAAAGGTTTTTGCAATAGCTCGAACGTTTAATGAAACAGCAAAAAAGTCGAAGGCATCCCATGTCCAGCCAGCCATTGCAATTGCAAAAAAGTTCCATTGTCTGAGCGTTAATTGTTTCAATGGCTTAAATGGGTTTAAATTATATTTTGCTTCCTGTAAATCCTTTTTTGTAGGTAGGAGTGTTGTGAAACAATCTTTGAGATATTTTGTTATCGTTGATCTATTAATTACTGGGGGTTTTTCCTCTAACTCATGCTCCAGTATATGCGCAGTGATATTAATATCATTGTTGTTTGCAACCTTCACATCTGACATTTTGAATTTTGAATTTGTGATTTGAATTAGAGTAATTAAGCTTGGGACATACAGTTATCGAAGGTTGTCACCTTCATTTATATAGTTTAAACATATACACTTATAAAACTATTTTAAGTAATAATGAGGAGAAGAGTGAGAATTTGTAACTTTATATAATTAAAATATCTTTATAGTTTGAAATTGTTCAGCCGGCCCGAATATTATTGGACCATAATTACGGAATTATTATGGAAATATAGTTTATAGATAAAAATTTAAGTGGAGAAAATAGTAGGAGTAAACAGAGTCATGAGTAAATATCAGTGGTATATATACAAAACTATCCTGGTACATATAAAATCCTCTATAGTGTAGTGAGTTAGTAACTTTAAACTTGAACGTTTGTAGATAAAGCACTGTTAGCAATTGCTTTTATTACACTTCCATTCCATCTGTAATAATAAAGTTTGCTTGATTATTATCAGAGATGAGAGAGGTGTTCCAAACTACCAATTATTATATACTACACAGCGCGCGGAGAAAAGGAAAAATATAATAATTGTTGAGTAGTGAACTTACAGGTGTATGAGCCATATAATCTTTCAACTCATGTTTGCCTGACGTTAAAAACAACAGAACCACACTCAAGGATCATTCAAGCTTAATGTATTTATAAGTGACAAAATCAATTGGGACAAAATCAATTGGAATGTGCGCCAGGCCTATAGCTACAGCTAGCTAGCGGCTATTTAAGATTGGAAATAAAATTGATATATACTGTTCCATCCTTTGGTGTTTGCGAAAATTGAATTATCAATTTAGAATGAGCTCCAATATAATTGTAAACTTATAATATAAGACTTCACAAACACAATTAATATTAAGAACGTGAACGTTAACAAGAATCCGGAAATGATTGAACTATCAATAAGAACTTTTAGTTAATTAATACTTTCGTTTGATTAGCCTTGTTTACTAATCTAGATAGTGCGTCTGGATTGGAGTTGGAGTTGGGGTCTACGAAAGGGTGCATACATAAGGCTGATTATATTTATTATTAGGTTTTTGAAAGCTAAAACAGAGTGTGTCCACTGCATAAGGCTGAACTGATATGGACCATGGCAAAATATATAAAGATCTATGTTATAATAATTAAAAACACTAGATTTAGTGAAAATTTTATACCCAAAACTTCCTGGTTATTTGATAGCCAGGATTAATTAAACATTAATTTTTAATTAGCGTCTTTGGTCGATAATGTTACATTCTTAGCATATCGCTTACCCCACCCTTTATTTTCAGGTCATGCGTTAATCGGATGCAGGAAAATCCCGAAGAGGTAACTCTTTCATTTGGTTGGTGGTAAGCATAATCAATTCGTCGTTGAATGTATATACGTTACACTTTGAAGGTTGTGAGAATTATTCTGTAGTAAATCTCATTTTAATTATTAGTTGTGTAGTTATTCAATCCGCCGTAGTGGAATAGAAGATGACTCAAATAATTCACATAATACCGGAAAAATTCAATTACTCATATGCATGCCTCAGGTTCATCTTGTCACCACCGTTTATCTTAATTATGATTATTGTGGATAAAGTTAATTTTCAAATCTTTAATCAAATGCAATCATCAATATATATTAGATAATTTTATAAAGTATATCTAAAAAGCGGATTTTCAAAATCAGTTAAATCTGCAAATTCTATATTTTCAATGTTTCCTAAACGGCTCATTTTAGCATCCTGCTCTTCATCTTTAACTTTGTTTGCCCTCCAATTAATATAATAAATTATCATAATCACCAGCGTATTTACGCAATAACAAACGACCCAGGAAATCTTTGCACCTGTATATCCTGGGGCCTGGTTGCTGATAAAAGTTTGAGGTCCAACTACATTTCCAACTGCATAGCCAACTAGATAAATTGCATTAACAGTGACCTTTTTCGTATAACCTGCTGTATTGGCAGAGAAGCAAGATAATAAACAAATTATTGCAATAGGAGAAATTGAAATCAAATAATATCCTGCCAATCTAGCCTTATCGTTAGAAGCAAATGCAAACATACAAGTGAATATGTCAACTAGAACCATCACAACAGAAGCAATGGCCATTCGATGTGGTATCCACCTTGACATCAGACCAAATAAAGGAAGTGCAACTAATTTAACAGCCCCTGCTGGCATATCCATTAATAACGCGTGAATTTTAGTGTAACCAAAATCCTCTGTCATAACTATGCTGCTAAAACTTTGCATACCACCATTTGGAATACAACTGGTAATTCCACCAATAAAATAAAGATATGTTCTGATATCCTTAAATGCTTCAATAAATTGATATTTCTTGAAGTGTTTATTTCCAAAACCTTGTTGATTGCCTCTAATTCTTACAACGACTTGCTTTCTCTCTGTTTCACTTAAGAACCATGCTTTTGAGGGAACATCAGGTAAATGAAAATACACAATAAATGAAAGAAGAATTGTGTATAACCCAATTATAATGAATAGAATTTTCCATGCCTCTATACTATATTGGTCTTGTCTGGTTGCTAGCCCATAAGCAATCCCGGCACCCATAATTGTACCAAATCCATTAAAGGCAAACCAAATAGAAGTTCTAAAAAATTGTTCCTCTTTTTTATACCATTGTGATGTAATTAAAACAAAAGCTGGTGTTATAGCTGATTCCAACATTCCTAATGCAGTTCTTAAAAAAACAAACCCAGCGTAATTTGGAGTTGCATGTAAACAAATGACTATTCCCCATAATAATATAAAAAAGCTAATTGTTTTCGCCAAAGGGAATCTCTGTAAAAGAAAAGAAGAAGGAAATTCAAACACCAAATAACCAAGATGAAATGCTGTTCCAGTCCAAGAATACATATTTCCTTTCATATTTAAATCTTTTCTTAAGCCCATGATTGATGCATAGGAATTTGAGGTTTTATCCATATATTGACACGCGTAGAGAATACACATGACTGAGCAAACGTATAAATCTATTTTTCTTAGTAGCCTTCTGTTCGTTGCTTTATCAATTGTGAGTGAGTTATCAAAATATTCCAATGCCTGATCAACTTCTCCGGCCTTTTTGCCAAATTTTTTATCCTGTTTTTCATTATCTTCATTTTTAGAGCTATCAGTATCGCGTTGACGTTCACTGGATGCCTTTTCATACCCGGCATTATCTTCATGAAGAACTTCAGCTTTATCTGAGTTGAAGGAAGTCATTTTTCGATGAATGAGAAATAGTTATAAGAGCAAGTACTGAAAAATGTCTTAGTCCACAATAGTGAGAATAGTCATTATATATAAAAATATTTTTTATACCAAAAAGAGTTACGGATATTCAACAGAAACTAAGATACCCACCATATCCGCATAAAGGATAATATGATTTACTACCCCACAGTCAATTAATTAAGCATCAATTAAGCATTAATTATGCTTTAACTTTAGGTTTACTATGTATATAAGCTTTACTTTTGTGGAGATCTATACCATTCCTAGCAATTATGTATGCCATATGCATATCATCGTTATATATAATATAAGGGAATTGGAATTTGCAAACTTATAGCACTTTAACATTTTATATTATATTCATTAGATATCTTTCGTAAATCAAATCATTTTATTTGCAACAATTAATCCCGAGTATAATGCTTAGGGCCGAGGGTATTAACTTAAGAATTTTGAATTTAGAGTTGCGAAATACTTAGGTAAAGATATACGATGAATTATATTAGCCAGCTTAGATTGGTATAAGTCTTGAAAAGCCTCCAAATATGCATAAGCAACATTCATGCTCATATTTATCCGGTTGCAAATTAAGCTGCATGTTGAAGTTCTGAAAAAAAAACATTTCCAATATGCATATTGCTTTATATTGAACTTGTTCTTTCAACCCAACCATAACTTCTACATGATTCCATGGTTTCATTTTATCACAACTGTTTAATATATCGATATCCATATCTTACACTTTGTAGATATAAAATCAGGTTGAGTTACTAAAGTGATCTCAGTTATCTATTATAAATTTAGGGGAATATCTAGTCTTTATTACTATTCTAGAAAATTATTGAAGACAAATTTAATATAGCGAATCATAGCAAGACAGATCTGCAACACAAATATAAAAGTCAAAGGTTTCCCGGATTAATTCAACCCCGGTTTCCAACTCTAATATTCCAACTTTAATACTTTAAACTTCACAAAATTGTGTTAGAGTGGGACTATGGAAACTACGGAGACACACCTTAAAGAGTTCCAGTTATCTGTACTAGTGATATAAAGAAACCGGATATCAATAGATGTATTGGTATATACGACTAAGTAGAACTAGAGAAGATGGCGCGGGATTAGATAGGAAAGGAATAACACCAGTTCTGGTTTATAATTAATTGTCGCCCCGGTGGATATATGATTACAAACTGTATTAGTAGTTCAATTATAAGCTCATAAAAGAGTCACGTAATTAATAGGGTCCAATGGATTAACTCTGAAGTATACAGCCTTCGGGGATCTCTAATTATAGTATTTAATTTTAATATATTCGGGATCTTATTTATTATACAGAAGTTACTTATACTTTATTATAAGTATTAAGGTTAATCAAGAAGTGGAACAAAAATAACGTTTGCTCATTACTAAGAGACTTAGCTTATACAAGTTACAGTTAATTATGACCTGTTCAAGGAGAGTTGGACACTATAATGACATAACAGTCGCGCTCGCGCTTACACACGACATAAGGGTAACGCCCATTGGTGTTGGGCAATGAGGGGTTTTGGACGCATCATCGAACTAAAATTTTCATCGCGATCAACAAATACTTTTTTGGAATTTTTTTATTGGATATATGTATTCTACCATATACCTATTCAATATCTTCGATGTGTTGTAAAGTTTTTTTCCCAGTTCAACTTTTGTTTCTGAGAGACCTTCTTTTGGAGGGTGTTTTCCTCACAATCTGCCAACCTTTTCCCGTACGCAAAAGATATCTAATGAAGACGGTTAGACTAACCTCTTCTGTCATTTTATAAATTCCCCCCTCCTCCTCCTTATAGGAAACGCGATCAAATGCTTCTAGCATCCGTACAGTACTCTTCATATGTCAGCGCTTAAATTCAGGCAGCGAATCGGGATTTTTGAGGATCTCCCACATCACACCAATGCATGCTGTCTGATGAGAATCTATTCCGTATTTAGACCCAAGGGCTTTATGTAATCCCTAGCCCAAAGTTTTTAAATCGTTTTAGGTTGGTTCTATATCAACTAAAACAACACTAGATGAATTAAAGGAGTGTATAGCACTGTGTACTAGTGGAGGAAAAGTCGATAATAATCCCTTATTGTGGTCATGCGTACTTCACTAGATAGTCTTAATGAAGTTTGCCTTTTTAGTACCGTAACAACCGATGGGTGGGTGACACATTCTAACGAGATGATGCTTATTACAATGCTTAGAAAAAGTTGAAACAGGAACCTAAAACGATCCTTGCAATCAAGAGTGGGGTATTAAGAACATAGAGATAAGAAAAGTGAGATAGGATATGAAATTGTGAAATATGCATTATACCAGTATATAGTTATAGGAGTTATGTAGAGTTATAGATATAGAGAGAAGATTACTTCCTGAAAGTTTATGAAAATTCATTTGCTAAAGATCAATTAATTGTCATCATTAGATTATTATCATTCTTTTCTTTACAAGGCCAATCAACTTCAATAATACAATCACAACAAATATTGAAATTCACTCTTAACGAGTTCAGTTTTTAGAATTCTTCTTTTAAATTTCAGTTGCATTATTATCTTAAAGTCATTATTTTGTGTTTGTGTTTGTATTTGTATTGGAATTATTATATACCGAATATCGTAGAATCAGGAATAGCTCAAGAATATTTTTGTTTCCGCTATCATAATAAGTAACTAGTTGCAATGTTTACAATTATAAATTCAATTAATGTTTTGAGTGAAATCCGGGATCACAGATCGAGCCGAGAATCTTTCTTCCAATGAGCCATAACAATATCTAGTTCTGTTCTTCATTATCATCTATCATATGCATAAGTAATTACAATCTAATTTTATAGATCTGCAGTTCCTTGACGACATGGAGAAAAGAGAGGTGATTTATGAGCCATTAACTAACTACAGAAGGTGGTTTGATTTAAATAATATACCTCTTTTGTCTTTTATAATAAGGTTATACTTACTAAATTTCTAACGATGATAGTAAAAATATATGTTCAAAATAAACTTTTTACATGAGCATTGAGCACTAATTACTTATTTATTGATTATAATTAAGGGGAAAAATGTTATAAATCTCTTTGTAAAGCATGTCCTCCTTATACAGGTGCCATTGCTAATCTTCTCTGTATCGTTTCAAATTGATCAATGTCCACGAAGGGATTTAACGACCAAAGATTCATGTATAAAAAGACCTTTTCAGGCAAAAATATGAAGAAGGGCCTAGGAGTGCCAGCACCAACGAGGATCGCTTCAAAAATAAAAATAAATGCGTCAGCCCGGAGTCGAACCGGGGGCTCTTCGATGGCAACGAAGAATTTTACCGCTAAACCACTAACGCCTTGAAGTGTTCGAAATAGAATCGATGTTTTAGGAAAGATACCATTAGGAAAATGAAAAACTCTAGAAAAAAGTGTTATTTGAAAATTATTAAGTTGAAAGAAAAAAAAATATTAAAGATTAAACTGGTAACGTGATAAGAAGGTGTACAGCATGCAAATAAGAATCTGCAAGTATTTCGAATAATATTATTGAAAACGGAAGAAATTTGGAGTTATTTGTATTTTTCCAGAGTAATCCTTGGTCTAGTACAATAATTACCATTAAGATAATCAACGAAATTCCAAACATATTATAATTCTGACATCATGGTATCAGGCATCTGGTGGAAAGAAGCTTCAATTTATCAAATTTATCCATCCTCTTTCCAGGATTCGAATAATGACGGAATCGGCGATATTCCTGGAATAATTTCCCGTCTTGATTACATCAAATCTTTAAATGTTGATGCTATTTGGCTATGTCCCTGTTTTAAATCTCCACAAGTGGATATGGGATACGATATTAGTGATTATAAAGATATTCACGAACCATATGGTACAATGAGTGATATTGATGAATTGATTGATGGATTACATAAAAGGGATCTAAAGATTTTAATGGATCTGGTAGTCAATCACACTTCAGATCAACATGAGTGGTTTAAAGAATCTAGAAAATCTAAAGATAATGAATATAGAGATTGGTATATTTGGAAAAAGGGGGTATATGATAAGGATGGTGTAAGACATGCCCCAAATAATTGGGGTTGTTTCTTTAGTGGTAGCGCCTGGGAATATGATGAGTTAACAGATGAATATTATTTGCATCTTTTTGCAAAAGAGCAACCTGATTTAAATTGGGAGAATCCGAAAGTTGTTGATGCTGTTAAAGATATTATAAAATTCTGGCTAGATAAAGGTGTTGACGGTTTCAGATTGGATGCATTAAATTTCATAAGTAAAGAAAGTGGGTTTAAAGATACGATTTCCAGAACTGGGGAAAATGCTAGAAATAAATTTCATTTTCCTGGTGAATATTTTAGAGGGGGTCCAAAATATCACAACTTTTTAAAACAAATTGGTACAATTTTAAATAAGTATGATGCATTTAGTGTCGGAGAAATGGGGGGTATGTATGACCCAAATGAATTCGTTAAAACTGTTTCTAAAGATAGAGGTGAATTAAATACAGCTTTTCAATTTGAATTATCTGATTTAGATCTCGGTAGAGAAAATAGGTGGTTTAAAAGGGATTGGACAGTGGAAGATATATCAAAAATTGTTGGAAAATGGCAAAAGTTCATGTATGATAATGATTGCTGGAATGCTTTATTTTTAGAAAATCATGATTTGGGTAGATCTGTTTCTAGATTCACCAACGATGATCCGAAATTTAGAGATTATGGTGCGAAACTATTATCAATTTTTTTATCTTTCCAATCAGGGACCCTATTTATTTATCAAGGTCAAGAGATCGGTACTCCAAATGTATCAAAAGATTGGAAATTATCACAATATAGAGATTTGGATACATTGAACCCTTATAAGGAGGCTGTATCTAATGGAGCTACAAAAGAGGAACTAGAGTCAATGATAGAACAATTTCGGTTAAGATCAAGAGATAATGGTAGAACCCCAGTTCAGTGGAATAATAACAAATACGCAGGATTCTCAAATGTGAAACCTTGGATTGATGTAAAAGATGATTATTTACAAGTCAATGTTGAATCTCAAGAAAATGATCCAAAATCCACCTTAAACTTTTGGAGAAATGTTCTCAGTTCAAGGAAATCGTCTGCTGCTTTATATATCTATGGATTATTTGAAATGATACCACATCAGAGGAAGTCCTCAAATATATTAGCGTATATTAGAAGGTCTGGAGATGAAAAGGCATTAATTGTTTGTAATTTTTCAAAGAATGAAGTTGATTATGAAATTCCAGTGGAGTTTACAACAATTACAGGAAGTTTTATTTTGCATAATTATGATGATGAGTTTAAAATCAATAAGAATGAAGATAGTTCTGGATTTGTTAGATTACGACCTTATGAAGCATTTGTTTATCAGGTAAACTTATAAAATTTTATCTTATCTAATAAATCTTTGTTTTATTATTGCTGCAATTGGTGTCCATTAATCCTTTGTAATGCACTAGATTTTTTTTATTTTTACCATATATTTAATTAGATAACGGTCTACCATTTTTGGATTTCAGTTCTTGCAATTGGAACCTCGACACGGTTGATCTACGACTCCAATTTGGGTTTCACCCCAAAAGGTCGGAGTCTGATTATTTACAAGCACATGACCTTAATTACATAATCACAATAATAACAAAGCCACCTTCTTCTTTCTATCATCAGTTGAAGAATTGAAATTGAAATTGAAATCTAAAGAAAAAGATGTCCAACACATCTTCTTCAACTCCTTTCAAGTCAGATCCACAGGACTCTAAGTTAAGGCAGCGTCTTCAATCCGATAACGATACACCTGTTACTCTATCATCTCTTTTGAAAACTAAGAATGACGAAGATAAAGATGAAGATGAAGAGGAGGTGTTTGATGAAGAAGATATGAAAAGACAATATATTGCAATCATAGATTTTATTAAAAAAATTGAAGCTATAGTTGCTCCTATAATATTCACAATAATTGGTGCTTATTTCAGATTGAAGAATATAGCAAAATCAGATATTGTGGTTTGGGATGAGGCCCAGTAAGTTTATATTAGAATATTCCTTGGAAAGTATTTATTAAACTAACTAGTTTATCAATCAATCAATAGTTTTGGAAAATTTGGATCTTATTATTTAAAACATGAATTTTATTTTGATGTTCATCCACCTTTAGGTAAACTCTTAGTTGCATTATCAGGTTATTTAGCAAATTATGATGGATCTTTTGATTTTGATTCAAATACAAAATACCCTAAAGATGTTGATTTTGCAGCAATGAGAGTTTTCAATTGTTTGTTTAACATTGCTTGTATTCCAATTGGTTATTTCACTGCAAAAGAATTAAAATTTAGTTTATCTTCAGTTTGGTTATTAACAATAATGGTTACTTTCGAAATGACTTATGTTGCATTATCGAAATTTATATTATTAGATTCTTTCTTATTATTTTTCACTTTCACTACTTTTTTCTGTTTAGTTAAATTTTATAATCTAAACAATCAATTAAATCAACAAAAAGACTCTAGATTTAAACTTAAACTAAAATGGTTTAGTTGGTTAATTTTATCAGGAATATCAATTGGTTGTGTTTGTAGTATTAAAATGGTTGGACTATTCGTAACTTCAATTTTTGGCTTGGTTACAGTTATTGACTTATGGAAATTATATTTAGACAAAACAATTAGTTGGAAGGCTTATTTAACACATTGGTTTTTTCGTATTTTTGGATTAATCATTGTACCTTTTATGACATTACTTTTCACTTATAAAATTCATTTTGATATGCTTTATAAATCAGGTACAGGAGACCCAAATATGTCATCTTTATTCCAAGCAAATTTAGAAAATACTGAAATAGTATCGGGTCCAAGATCAATTGCATATGGTTCAAAAGTTACTATTAAATCCCAAGGTTTAGCTCCTGGTTTATTACATTCACATACTCAAAGATATCCAACTGGTTCACTACAACAACAAATAACGACGTATAATTTTAAAGATGATAATAATGATTGGATTATTGAATTTCCAAGACTTACTTTTAATGATAAAGAACTTTACTTTTCAACAGTTGGATTAAATTTCCCCCCACAATTTATAACCAATGGTAATAAGATTCGGTTACAACATATCCACACAAATATTAATTTGCATTCTCATGATGTAGCAGCTCCATTATCACAAAAATTATTTGAAGTTTCAGGGTATGGTAATCAAACAATTGGTGATGAAAAAGATAACTGGATTGTTGAAATTGTTGATCAAGCTACGAGCGATGAAGATAAAGACAAAATACATCCAATAACAACTTCATTTAGATTAAAACATCAAAATCTCGGTTGTTATTTAGCAACCACAGGTAATAATTTACCTGCTTGGGGTTATAGACAAGGTGAAGTTGTATGTAAACATGCATGGAATCCAAAGGATAAATTAACATGGTGGAATATTGAAAATCATGAAAATGAAAGATTACCACCACCTCCAACAAATTGGAAACCACCAAAGACTAAATTTCTTAAAAACTTTATATTAATGAATATTGCAATGATGTCAAGTAATAATGGATTAGTTCCAGATTATGATAAACGTGATCCAATTGCTTCTGAAGCATGGGAATGGCCAACTCTACATGTTGGATTACGATTATGTAATTGGGGTATTAAAACATTAAAATTTTATTTAATTGGTAATCCAGCAATTGTTTGGCCAACAAGTTTATCAATAATTCTATTTATTTTAGCAACTGGTATATCAATTTTATTATGGCAAAGACAAGTTATAAAAATAAATGAATCATTTTTAAATCATTATTTTATAGCAGGTTTAGTACCATTTTTATCATGGATTATGCATTATTTACCATTTGTTATAATGTCAAGGGTAACATATGTTCATCATTATTTACCAGCGGTTTATTTTGCAATGATTGTTTTAACTTATTTAATTGATGAATTTAGTAACAGATTTATATTATTCAAATTTAAAAATAATGGTAATATTTTAAATGTTGTAATTTATTTTGCATTTTATGCTTTAATTATTTCAACATTTATGAAATATTCTCCATTATGTTTAGGAATGACTGGTTCTCCACAAAATTATTCAAATTTAAATTTATTAAAATCATGGAAACTAACATCATTATTTTAAACATACTTATTATATATTTTATAATTTTATAGTAACAGAATATATTCTAACAGAAGTATCTTCACTTGAAACTGCAACTTCTAAATTAACAGTTCCATCTTCAAACTCTTGTTTACCAGGTTTCCAAGAAATTCTTGAAACTCTTGTTGCAGGTGTAAATTTATCATTTATAATAGCTAATCTTTTAAATCCCAAATCATATTTAAATTTATAAATCATCAAATCACCAACTTCAGAACCAATACATAATATAACATTATCATGTACTAAATTATTTAAAGTATCAATGGCAGTAATTGGAGCAAAGAATCGTTCTTGGAATATAGTTTTCCATGTTTGTGTATATGAAAAAGACCATGCTTTAACAGTTTTATCTCTACTTGCAGTAAAGAAAACTGGTGGATCATTAACTTCCCAAGAATCAGGATCAAAATCATTAACTAATGGAGCCCAAGCACAATCCCAAATAATTCGAGAATGACCTTTTGGATTAGATGCTAAGAATTCATAATTATCATCATCTTCTGTACGTCCCCATATACACCATTGTCGATCTCTACCAACACTTAATAAATAATCATCATTTGCAGAGAATCGTAATCTTGTAACTGTAAGGTTATGCTTTGCAAGGTTTGGCTTTAATTCTTGCCATGTATTTGAATCGAATAATCTTATAACAGCATGATTTGCAGTATTTGAACGACATGAAGTTGCAATGAATCTTAAATCATGGGATACATCAACACTATTTATTTCAAAACCATGACCATAAAGCTTTTCAACTTCTGGGAATAAAGTATGTCTTTGTAAATGATCTTCTAATGGGGGTTCATTTAATGATGATAAAATATCATAAGAAATATTTTTTGAATCTTCATCGTCTTCATTATTATTAGAATTATCATTATCATTATCAAGTACCGCATCAATTTGAGCTTCTTCATTATATGCTTTATTTGAAAGACCAAGAGCAGGTAAGATTGCAGATTCGGGCATTATTGATTCATCCAAAGTATCATCATCATTATTTTTACCAGGACTCGTAATTGTCTTAATTTTTTCATTTTCAGTTCCATTTTCAAATATACCAGTCATTTTTTTTAAAATATGATAAACACCTTTTGGTTCATCAAAAACTCGTAATATTTTTTCATCACCGCCACTTACAAATCTTGTATTTGATAAAGGAGATACACAAATCATATCATAACCATGTATTTGTGGTCTTGAGAATTCATGCCATGTATTATTTTTTTTCCATTTACTAAATAATCGAGTTGTTTGATCTAATGAAGTTGATAATAGATACCTACCAGATTTAATCCAAGAAATATCAGTAACTATTTTAGTATGACCAGTTATAGCAGGTGATTGAATCCAATTTTGATCACGCTTTTGCCACATTCTCCAAGAACCAGTTTTACCAAGAACAAGAATTGTATTACTTTCTTGACCACACCATATTGAGTTCCAAAAGCCACCAGATGCACCAGTTGCAGTACTTGCACCTTTAATTGCAATTTCACCTAATCTTGTTGTAGATATCCAAATTCCTGATGCTTGATCAGGGGACCAAATCATTAGGGTGGTATCAGCTGAAGAAGATAAAAGCTGTAGTTTTAAAGGATCAGGATGCCATTGTAAATTTGAAATCCAATCATCATGACCCATAATGAGAGCTTCAAAACTCATTGAGCATTTAACATCGTCTTTTGATTTTTCTTTTTCTTCCTCTTTCTCATTATTTTGTTTAATGATAAAATTGTATTGTTTATTTTGAATGAATACCAATTCGGTTGGAGATAATTCAGGTATAACTTGTTGATCAGAAGAAATTAATCTCCAGATCCGAATATATCGATCTTGACTACCACTAGCTAGTAAAATACTATTATTTCCGGTATCATATTTAAAAGATAAACATTTAATCCAATCTTCATGACCTTTTAATTTTGCAGCTTGAGTAAAATTAAGCAATTCATTTTTGGAAGAATTAAAATTAAAAGTATAAATATAAATTAAAGTTGAAGTTCCAGCGATTGAACAAACAAAATTATTTAAAGAATTTTTCAATTCAATTGTTTCAATTGATAAAGGATAAAACCCAGGACCAATAATAAAATCATGTAAATTTTTAAATATTTTTTCATTTGAATCGTAGGACCAAAAGACAACTTTCCCATCAGCACCACCAGAAATGAAAAATAAGTTTTCGCTATGCTTAAAATGATCTGAAACCGAAATGACATCAATTGAGTGAAGATGGAAATTTATCATTTGAATGTTTTTATAATCAAATTTATCATTTTCGGAGTTGTTCTCCCAGACTGAGATGGATTTATCCTGAGAACCGGCGATGATAAACCTGCCCTTATCTAAAAATCGTACGCTGGTGATTAAACCTGAATGGGCCTTTAACGTTCTTTCCACTCCTGGACTATCTGGCTTCAGGGGATCCCACAGTGCCAGCGTATTTCCGGCACCGAACACCAGAATGCTCCTACTTGGCTCGTAGTCTGAACTTTGGTTGCTCCTATTTCCCCCAATAAAAGTGGCTTGTGCTGAAATTGAAGTTGCCATTTTTTGTTTTCTGTTGTCTCAAAATTTTAAACATTTTCATTTTGATCCCAAGTGGGCTTCACGTGATGCCGATGAGGTAAGCAGCCTCAAAAACTCTCTATAAAACCCCTAAATTCCCCGCATTTGTTCCATTTCTTTTCTTGTGTTTTTTGCAATGGCCTCGGAATTGTTGGATTTGGTGGTTTCTGCTGCTGAGAGGACGAAAATTGCTCGTTTGTTGTCCAAGTCTGCTCAAAACCCTGAAACTACCAGTGATGTTGAGACTGATACTACTAGAACTGCTCAAATCAGAAAATCCACCCGTGTTTTTGGTCTCATCTTCTTAATTCTGAAGATTTCCAAAAAGGACTCCAGAACTGCCTTCAAAAGTGGAATTGCGACGTCTGTTCTTTTAACTGCTTATAAGCCCATTGTTTCAGTTTTACACTTTTTGAATGATAAGGAAGATTACATTAAATTACCATCTCATGTCATTTCGGCAATCGCTATATCTTTAACTTCATCAGCACATGCGTTATTACCGCGTTCTGGTCTGCGTACCTTCCTTTCCATTTATTCGTTAATTCAAGCTTTAGAGGCAATTTATAAATATATCAAATTGAATGATCTTTTACCACTTTTAATCAATGAAAATGGAATCTTAAAATCATGGCTATTATTTCCTTTGGCTTATTCTCAAATATTTAGTCTATTTATTACTAACCCAGATCTTTTACCATCTTATGTTACTAAATTTATTAATTTCTTATCATCTGGTTATTTTGATCCAAAACCAGTTTGGTATTTGAAATCTTGGCCAACTACTACTGAGTTTTATTCATCTATTCGTGAATATTATCAATCTTTAAGTTCTAAATCAATTGAATCATCAAAATCAAATAAAAATACAATTTCAAATTTTAAACCATCAAATGTTAATATTCAAAATGTTTTAGAAATTTCAAATAATAATAATAATAATAATGTTATTACTTCTTTAATTAATCCAATTAATGAAAAAAATCATTTATTAGATCATTTGACTGATAATTTTAAATTATTTAAATATATTTTCCCATTATATTTAAGTATTTCTATACTTAAATATTATAAAGCTAAAAAGGCAAAAAAAGAAAATACAGAAGCAGATACAAAAAATTTAAAATTGAAAACTATTGAAGAAGTAAAAGAACCTGAAAATGATGAAGTTGAAAATAGTTTTACAAAAGAATTATATAATTCAATAAATGGATCAATTCGAAAAATATTATTCTTAACTTTAACTGTTAATACATCTTTAACATTATTAAAATCTTCATATACTGTAATTTCAAAATCAAAATCAAAATCAAGATCAAAATCTTATGAATTAAATCAAAAATTAAGATTAATTGGTTTTATCTCTGGTTTTTGGGCAATTATCGATCATACTAAATCATCACATTCTCAATGGTTATTTCTTTTCAGAACTGCTTTGATTTCATTATGGAATGAGTTCAGTATTAATAAAAACCATCAATATTTAAATAACTTAAATGTTGATACAGGACTATATGTTTTTGGAAACTTTGTTCTTATGTTTTTGTGGAAGTATAAAGGAGATAAATATGTTGAAAATAAATTGTTTAAACGATATTACGGGGCGGTTTCTAAATAACAGATATATATACACTATAGTATGCAATTATAATGATAAAATAAACAAATCTACTGACTGTATATATTATATTCAATGAAGAGAGTTGATTATACTCCGAAGGTGAATTTAAATAACTGTAGTCTCATTATTTAAACACAAACCATAGGTATACTACACTCAAGTGTTCACTTAAACAACCACCCTGAGTACGGTCTTACGATATGGAGAAGGGTGTACGAAAACAATGGGACTACTCTTACCTATTTGAAAACTCAAGTGAGTTATGTTATGCAATAAAAAATGTATGTTAATTACGATTGGGATTGTACTTTGAATAATAATAGAAATTTCAGCTAATTTCAGGAATGATAATAGAGTTGTAAATTGTCATTGTAAAGTTTAGATGCGTTTATTTCAGATATTTATGATTATAAATCTATTTATAAATATAGATCTAACTATTTAGGGGGAAAAAATACAAACTATCACTATTGAAATTATATAAAATAACCTCAATTGTAATTGTCATTAATTAGTGCGGGTCAACCGGTTCAATTCATTCAAATTTATAGAGCTTAAAAAAAAGAGTGAAAAAAAAGATAATAACAAAAGAAAATTTTATAAAAACAGGTTTGTAAATGAATTTAAAGTTTTGAATAATAATAAAGTGTTGTTAATATAAATGATTATAATAAATATGCATATGATTAGAAGAATGATATCTTAACGTAAATGTGAGATTTTTCAATTATTCTTGTTTTAAAGGTAAAGTCTTATTTGTAGGAGGCGTTATAGGACTTCCCTTTTCAAGATCACCATTTGTCATACTAGGTATTGGAGTAGTACTTTGAGAAACTGGTTCACTGGCATTTATTTCATGACCATCAATTGTATGATCATTTACTCCACTACCCCAAGCCATAAAATCTCTTCTTACTTCAACATAATCATAAGCAAATTCACCAATTTGATCTTCATCCATACCAGCAGATTCAGCTTCTTCAGAAGCTCTTAAATGTAAACCTGGTATTTTATCAATAACAAAAGCAATTAATAAAGTCATTACAAAGCAATAACCAATACAAGCGCAAGCATAAGCAAATTGTTTATATAATTGTTTCCAATTATGTGATATCCAACCTCCATCGTGTTCAGTTGACCCATCTAAACCAATTACCCAATCAGCACCAAATAAAGCATTAAAAATTAAACCAACAATACCAGCAATACCATGCTCAGCTAAAACATCAAGAGAATCATCAACTCTTAATATATATTTAATCTTTGTTGAAAAATTACAGATAGCGCCTGCAACAACACCTAAAACAACAGCACCATAAAGAGTTATATTACCACAAGCCGGAGTAGCAGCTACAAGGCCAGAAATGATACCAGAACAAACACCCACAGTTGAGAATTTATGTTCTAACCGATAATCTAATAAACTCCAAGTAAAAGCACCAAAAACAGCACACAAATTTGAATTCCAAACGGCATAAACAGCTCTTAGATTTGCACCTAAGGCAGAACCACCATTAAAACCTAACCAACCAAACCATAGTAAAGCAGTACCTAAAGTAACCATTGAAACATTATGAGCTCTAAAATTAACCATTGCTTTATCCTTTCTTCTACCTAAAACAATTGAATAAGCAAAAGCAGAAACACCAGAGCCAATTTCAACAGGACCGCCACCTGCGAAATCTAAAACCCCCCATTTTGCAGCCCATCCATTTGAATTCCAGACCCAGCATGCAATTGGAGAATAAACCAGAGTTGCCCATACGAATAAAAATATCATACAAGGTAATACTCGACCTCTTTCAGCGACCGCACCGGCTACAATTGCAGCGGTTACAGCACAAAACATCCCTTGATAACAAGCGAATAACAATTCCGGATAATCAGCATCAGGAGTTCCCAAAACGTTGCGTAGACCAAAAGAATCTAAATTACCAATATAACCGTTTGTGGCGGTGGAAGAAAAGGCCAGTGAATAACCCCAGAAATACCATTGGAATAAAGCCACTATACCACCCATAAAACAAACCCATATCATGGATAGGGCCGACTTTCTTCGTGCAAGGCCTGAGTATAAAAAGCCTAGACCTGGTACCATAATGAACACCATACATGCTGAGACAAGTAGGTAAGCAACGGTTCCTGTGTCGTAAGTTTCTGAGTGAACATCTACCATAATATCAACCTTCTAGTTTTTTAACTTTTCCACAACTAAGCAGGAACAGGAAAAGCTAAAAGAGTTTGGGGAGAAGATACTTTTATATAACAGTTGAGTGAAAAAATAAAACAGATCCTGAAAGTTCCTATCGATGAGGATGCTCTGACATATATATCACTCGATATGCTCCTGCACTGTGTATTGTTATTAGCGGGCCTTTTTGCTCATTTATGTGGCGGACACTGCAAAGTGGGGCGGCCCAAAAATATTGGCATATTCGCAACCAATAACAGAGTTCACCCCAGGTGGCCCGCGCAGGGTGTGCAGTACGGCAATGTAGTATCTGCTTCGTAGAGTATATCTGCAGTGCATATGCATATTGCAATTCCTGAAAACTTCGTATGCAGTTAGCCGACTCCTATCAAATTTTAATTGTCGCGGTCACGTGACCTGCCACGTGCCATTCCCGGTGATCGGGTAGGCAGTTTGGAGATCCGCTGACATCATGGCTATTATTATAATTCCTGAAAAACTGGAGAGTTTGTTGATCAATTGACAATCAAAATGTCCTTTTTATTTAAAATTAAATGTATACATTTCATTAACTCTCAGCCGCGTGATTATTTCACCTTTATGTTCTCAAGTTAATTAAAGTTGGCCCTCGGCTTCGGATCCTTGTAAGTCTAGATAAGATTATGAAAACAAAAATGAACAAAAATGAACAAAAATGAACACAAATGTCCGTTTTTACCTACATCTTATGGACATTTTGCGACTTTATTCCATTGGACCATCCTCGGCTTCGGCAAGTTATTCGAATTTCTGTTTTTCCCCCCACATAAAAGATCACGTGTGTATGGGGTTTCCAATTATAACATGATCATGATATATTGGATATGTATATTCGAATATAACCTTATATATATGAATTGCCGATAACGATGACGAATAATAAGTTCAAAGTACCCTAATATTTAGTGCACATAGTGACCGAAATTAAGTGTAATGATTATTATATATTACATTCGATTGGTAATTCTACAACATTTTATGTTCATTGATACGATTATTAATATTAATATTGATATTAATATTTATTCGTTATATTCATCATATATACCCAATATAAAACTCCTTGTTTTCGTTATACCTAGCTATAAAGCTAGTCTACTTTTTCTGTCCTTGAGCAGCAACGGCAGCAGCTCCAGCAGCAGCAGCCTCAGGATCCAAATAGTAAGATGGTTTAACTGGTTTTAATTCATCATCCAATTCATAAACTAATGGAATACCAGTTGGCAAATTCAAATTGGAAATATCTGCATCAGAAATACCATCGAGTGTTTTAACTAAACCCCTTAAAGAATTACCATGAGCAACGATCAAAACCGTATGGCCAGCCAAAATATCTTTACTAATATCAGAATACCAATATGGTAAAAATCTTTCAATAACAAGTTTTAATGATTCAGTTTTTGGTAACAAATCCTTTGAAACATCCTTATATCTTTCATCGTTTGCTTGTGAAAATTCATTATCATCTTTAATTACTGGTGGTGGAACATCAAATGATCTTCTATATGTTTTAAATAATTCAGGTCCAAATTTTTCTAATGCATCTGCTTTATTTTTACCTTGTAGGTCACCATAATGACGTTCATTTAATCTCCATGTTCTTTTAACATCAATCCATAATCTATCAGCTTTATCTAATGCAATATTTGCTGTTTGAATTGCACGTGTAAGTTTGGAAGTGTATAAAATATCAGGTTTTATCCCACTTTCTTTTAATAATTCACCAGCTCTTGTTGCTTCTTTAAC
Organism: Alloascoidea hylecoeti; assembly: GCA_001600815.1. Lineage (NCBI taxonomy): Eukaryota > Fungi > Ascomycota > Alloascoideomycetes > Alloascoideales > Alloascoideaceae > Alloascoidea > Alloascoidea hylecoeti. The sequence continues at coordinate 755,035 of BCKZ01000006.1, forward strand.
ACCAGTTTCAGAAAGACGAACATCAACCCAACCTGTGAATAAATTCTTTTCATTCCAGTCTGATTGACCATGACGGATAAGAATAAGTGTATGGGTCATTGTTATTAATTAATTAGTCTTGTTATAAATTTTTGGAGGATCAATTGCAACTATTTCAATCAATATTGAAGTCGTATATGTCGATGGATAAAAAGTGAAAAAAATGGGGGATTTCGGGTTCTTAAATAATCTTTACCAATTCAATTGATTTCATCATTATCCATGATTTTCAAGTTTTATAAGCCTTTAATGGATTTCGTTACGTGATGTCTTTAATTTGGAAAAGCTTTAAAAAAACACCAGGTGATGATCTTGTAATGTTGAGAGGATGTTTTAAATATTCGATTAGATATAATATAATTATAAATATCGGAAAAACGGAAATTGATTATAAAATAAAAACCATCTCATATTTAGATAGAATCAGTCGATTATGATTTTACTAGATCTGATATCATTAACTCTTTCTAAAATCGAAGATAATTAAGTATTAGCTAGTTTTGTGATATCAATTGCAATTGTAATCATCATACCACTATAGCTACTTTGAGCATCACCAAAAACATATAAAACATTCAATAATTCTTATAATCAGGAATCATAAAAAACGTAAAGCTACGTACTTTTAGAGTCATTTTTTGACTCCAGTCTTGCTTATAGCCATTTACTTTCTCTTTTTTTCCCCTTTTGTACTCCTACAATTGCAACTCCTCAACACAAATTTTCTGAAGATCTTTAAGACCGCATTAATGTAGCCTATTATAACTACTGGTCAAAGCCATTTCACCTGTTGCCAGTCGCTGTATCCTAACATGAACTTAAAAAAAAATTGTGACACTTTTTAACGGACTGTTTACTTTTGTTGCATTAACAAGAGGAATATTCATATTAACTCCTAATAGTTCTCTAGTTCTGGCATGTCCACCATATACAGTGACACCGCATTAAGCTCTAGCCAGGCCAATAACAAGGCCATCAATCTATAATTATAGTTAGCTGATTTTTCGTACGAACTAAATATTTATCAATAAACAACTCAGCATAGTTATCACTATTAGCGTTTGATATTATAATGTGTCCTTAACAGCACTATGTATTTCCAATTGATATCATAACGTTTAGGAAACACCATTCTTAATATCTTACTTAGTCTGTTGTACACCTACATCAATCATTGGTTTGATCAAACTGCCGGAAGATGCCTCTTTATTTTCACGCTTATGGGGATGAGATGTCCATAACAAAAGATTTTGGTCCAGTGTCCGAAATTAACTTGAAACTTCATATCTAATTATAAGAGCTTAGAAACAATTGCGTTACAAATTCTATATTAAAGACCATGAATCAAATTTTGTTAAATAACTTAAACACGACCTTAAATTACTACCACTAATTAACCGAAATAGAAAGCCCGAATCTAAGTGCAAATTCACCCATATTGTTCAAAATACCCGCTTTTGAAACGAGAAAGTATTCTTTTGAGGTAATATCTGGCTTCAACATAACTAAACCAATTAAAAATACGTCTATTGCTTACAGAAGGCACATAAGAAGTTAATAAACAAAATATGAAGTGGTTGACCGATTTTCTGGTAAAATATTCGATTTCTGATGAGAAGGCTGCTCATCTGCTGCATATGTTTGAGTCTACTCAACTTACCTTATATGTTACAATATTAATATTTGTTTGTGGATACGTAATGATATTCTTCAAAAATATAAGGAGATCCTTAACCTTTAATGTCTCAATTAATATTTATTATCAGAAAGGAATGTAAAATGTACATGTATGAGAAAGTGAAGTCCTATAAACTTATCAACACCATTGGATATCTAGATAACTTGGTGTATTTGTATTTGATTGGGGTAAACTTTAGTCCCTGTTTTACTCAACAGAATCCCCCTAAAGCTACCCTCACTTATATATCATTATTAATCAGACTTAGCATTTAGTTTAGGCATACCGTCGACTTCATTTATATCTCTCTAATTGCCATCAGATAGAGAGTTTCTGTTATTAGTAAAATAATAATATTGTTAGTCTTGATATAATATAATATCAAGCTTCTAGGGAATGAAATTAAATCGAACCATCAGAAACTTTGAGTAATACTATAACCAGCCTGAAATATAACAAGCACAGATCCTTCTCCTGAACATTGATATTTAATATCAATAATTTAATATCAATGTTACTGGAATGAAAGAAAAGTGAGCTTTCGTTAAACAAAGCTAGGGGAATTGGTACTTAAATGTATTCATAAAATGTGCTATAATTTACGCCTGTTCTAAGTTATACTATACCTATATGGTATAATTATGATTATGATTATCGATAATATCTTTAAGATACTTTTAACGTTCTTCAAACTCATCACCCTTTTCACCTCCATATTTAATTTTCCTATTAGTCCATTCATTCAATTCAAATAAATCAATGTTAAATTTATCTAATTTATATTTCTTCAATTGTCAAAGGTTGTAATTGATCCGGAGTTATATTTTCAAAATGCCTTGATTCTTCATGATACGCTTCAACTAACCAACCTTCAAGGGATCTAATTTCAAGTCCCGCTTTTCCTAAAATTCAATTGGTACTCTTCTTCGTCTAACCCAAAATCTATTCCATTGTTCACCCTTGCCATTAGTCATTAGGAAACCTGCAAAATGGATTCTCCAATCGCCTTCTATCCAAGTATATTATAAATCATTATGAAAAGTATTTAATATTAAACCGATTGTTTTAATTGATACACCACCGAATTTTTTCCGTAAGATTGGATTATTTACAATTACTTCAGATATTAAATTTTGTTCATTTAACCATAGTTTTAAAATGATTGTGCATCCCAATATGATAATAAATGTCTTGTAAAATCTGATCTTCTAAAGAAAAAAGTATCAGAATTTGTTTCTAATAATTCAAGGCCCATTGTAATATCCATATTATACTCTTTATCAGATAATATATCTGTTGGCAGTAAATCATTTAACGCATTTGCAAAACCTGCAGAGTTTACAGAATCATTTAAAGAAATATGTTGAGAACCATTAAAATTTAAATAATTGACATTTTGTGGATCTTCTTCTTCAGATAATATACCAAATAATTGATCAACGCATCTTGTACTACCCATATAATCACAACTTAAAGTTTTTGCATAAAAGATAATTTTTTAAAGCTTTTGGATGTAAAACCAATGACGCTAAATCAATTTCATAATCCATTATTATTACATCAATATCCAAAATGTAAACCCATTCAACGTTTAGGAAATAATCAAATGCTTTTCCTATACCTTCAACTTTTCTCCATCCATTACCTCTACCTTTTGAATATTCATAATGGGATAAGTTATACCACACATTTATATAACCATAATAATCACAATATTCTTGTCTATTTTGATAAGCTTGTTTAAAGATATCTCTTGATTTTGCACCTTTCCCATAAGTTACAGAAATGATTGCAATTTTTGAACCAGATGGTTCTAATTTCCCGGTTTTTGGATCTAAATCTTTATCATTAAATTGAACAGGTACTAAATTTTTAAAAAAATGCCTTAAAGTAGCTTTTCTATTTAAACGATATAATTTAACCGATTCAGGAGTTTTATAATTTTTATCATTTAAATTTAATTCTTCTCGTTTTAAAAAAGAATTAACATTTAAATTTAATATTTCATTTAATGATTGTTGTAATTCAGTTTTGATTATGTTTCATGAACTTTTAAATAATCTGGTATTGTAGTTATTGGATGTATGGATAAATATCCATTATCTCTGTGATAAGAATAAGTAAGTTTTCAAATTTAGTATACATAGGGATAGAACAAGAAGAATAAATGTTGAAAATAAAAAGAATTGAAAAAATGATTTATAAAACTGATAAGCAGAACCTATCATATTAAAACATATGAATAAAAATGAAGCCAAAAGAAAAATTTGAAACAACTCCAGATGTTTATAACCCACTGGCACCATAGTTAAAACCTTAATATTATATTCCAGTAATATTTGGCAATAACATAAATGTACATCTACTACTATCTTATATCACCAAATTCCAGTTGTTTCAAGAATACTTTTAAGGGTTGTAGCTTCAGCGTTTTCCTTCTGACATATTTTTTTTCTCTTCTCTTGGATATATCGTGCTTTGAACCACTAAAGAGGAGGTTGGAAATTATCTACAGCGAGAGCATCCTTTTAATACTTAGATAATATTAATGTTCGGAAAGGTTTGGTTAGGGGAAAAAGAGGTAGAAGTAGCCAAAAAAAAAAACCGAGGAAATGAGGATTTACCAACGATATAAATCCATCAATTTGGTAAAGGAAGCTTACGAAGCGTTGTTTGAAAAAATCGAAAAGATTTGAGATATCTGATGATGATTTCCGCATTTGGACAAACACATGGGATACAGGAAACTTCACTATGCATAAGCTTATAGCTCCACCACAGTGCTCGAAGACCCTCTAAAATCTATTCAAAGTGGAATTCGGACTTCCGAGAGGTGAAAGGGGCTAATTACTCACAATTATCTGGAGATAATAAAAAGAGATATGTGTTGGAAGCTTGGAGCTAGTGATCAATATGCTAAATCGTAGAAGAGTTAGGTCTAGAACGCTCATACCACAACAAGATTTACAAAATAATTATTGAACATAAATTATTAGAATTATTAGATTAAGTGGATTTTAGTAGTACTGTTTCTAATAATTTATATATGTTACTAATTTTGCAATTTGTGGATAAAATGTAACAGTTTTGAATGAACCGTTAAGTTTTTGCGGACATTTTCCCTTTAATGACTGCATGCATATGCATATGTTAATATATTTTTATCCCTTTATTGCATATATAGAATGATAATTATAAGGCCTAGGTACAAAAAAAAAGTAAGTACCTTTAAATTATTATTCCAATCGGTTAGCTATCTTACACAACTGTGATCGATTCAAGCCTAATATCTATATCTCAAGCTGTGATTATAAGTATCTTTGAAAGATATTTGAAGATTCTCCACATATCGATAATCGTTTGTCTGGAGCCAACAAAGTAACAATCGGGCTAATAGTTTGGAGATAATTTTCAAAAAATGCCACTATTCAATCGTAGTTAAATTCTAAGTATAGTATTACGCTCGAATTTTCGACTCGTACCTCAGGCTTCATGAAGAAAGTAAGTAAAATTGTAAAGAAATTTTTGCGATTGCACACGTAGTACATTGCGCACGACGGTTAGAAAGCAACGTCTCAAGACTCTCAACTTATAATTTTAGGGTCAAGCTCGCCTTATATTAACTCTAAATTGGATGAGCTAAGTATCTTGGTGATGGGAATTCAAAAGGTTCAGCTATTTCTGGATAATTGCAATTTCACTTATAAAATTAATGATAGTATAATTTATATTTTTAAATTTGTATTCTTTTAACCAAACAGAGGAAACGGGGCCTAGGACAAAAAATAACCTATATTTTCAAGACCCTCTAAAGAGGAAAAAAGTATGCCTCAAGTCGGATTCGAACCAACGATCTTAACATTACTAGTGTTACGCCTTACCAACTTGGCCATCAAGGCTCTTATTTCCTGAACCTTAAAGAATACCCTCCACGTAATGCATACATACTGATGAAAATGAATGAAAAGTTAAAAAAAAAAAGAATAAATTACTTTTAAGATGGTCTAGTTTCATAAGAGAAGAAATAAGAGTGGAAAAAATACACAAAAATAAGAAGAATAGAAAAAGAGGTTTTTATTTCACTATATATAGTAGAGATTTTCTCAGAATTTACATAGTTTCTAGTTAAATAATTTAATTGGAAAATATATGAAAGGTTAAAAAAATTCATTTCCACATTTGGTTTTAGGTTAACATACGAAAGTATATCTACAGTAATACAATATTTAAAGATATAAAAAAAAGTTTTTTAAAAACAAGTTTAAAACAAAAGTGCTTATACATCTAAAACTTATAACTATATGTATGTAATATGAGAATATATTATGAATTATTTACCGGTATATATCAAATGCATATGCTTCAAAAGTATTCACCAAAGACGAAAAAAAAAAACAAAAGGACCAATGTTAAAAATATGAGCATATAATAGAAATAATATGATTTGAGTTTATATATGAGTTTTATTTAGAATGTATCATGAATATATATAATGCGTTTATGAAGAACAAGAAAGAAAATAAATAAATAAGATATCATGATCATGTAAGAACACGAACATGGCCTCCATTTTCATTATCATTGTCATTCCTTGATCTAGAATTAGCATTAATATTACGTTCATCTTCTTCTCTAATGCTACTATCCCTAACATTATCATTAGGAATATAAGGTTGAGCACCAAAAGTGTCCGTCATTGGAGAATTTGCTTTAATACTGACTGAATATCTGCCAGTATCAATGATTGAAGCTGAATTTCTAGAAAAATAATTATTACTTGTATTTGATAATGAACGATTATCAATGTTGAAAACAGAATGATAAGAAATTGGTCTTGATAAATCCATATCTCCATCAACTGAAAATTGATAAGCATGTGGCATTAAATTATCTGCTGCTGAATTTGAATTAAGTGATTGATGTGATGATGGGTTATGTAAATGAGCTTTTTCAAATTCAAACTCAAATGAATCATCTTCAATTTCTCTATTATTATTTAATGATCTCGCTGCAATAGTTGACCTATCATCATCATCGTCAGGATTTCTAACTGTTAATGTTTTATTACCAGAATAACCATAATTATAACCCTCATAATTTAATTCTTCATCATCACTTTCATCTATAAAGTTTAAGTTTTGATTTTGATTTTGATTTAAGTTTGAGATTGGCGTTGGAGGCAAATCTTTATTTCTAGTATTATAATTATTATTAACAGCTTTTAAGCTTGTTGTTGAACTGCTTCTAAGACTAATATCATCATCTAATCCAAAAGTTCTTGTCCTAGGCGGTTGCTGTTGCTTTTTCGAATCAAAATTTAAAACAGAAGCAGCTGTGGACTTTCCAAATAAACCATAGTTATTATTTTCTTTATCATCATACGGTATAATTATACCATTTGGATAACATTTTTCACCTTTCCCATTAATTACAAAATTATCTTCATGTGCTTTTTGCATTTGTCGTTTTTTATAAAGTAAAAATAAGATTATAGCAATTGAAATTGCAGCAACTGCACAGCCTGCTGATATACCGATAATAGATTGTTTTGATAATGCAGTTGCAGCGGTTGGATTTGAAGTTGAGGTTGCAGTCGTTGTTGAGGTGAATGTGTAAGTAATTTGAATTGTGGAACCAGCCGCATTAATTGACTCTGAAGTTGCTACACTGGTGTATAGTACTGCTGCATGACTGTCTTCTTCTTGCTCTGTGGTTATGAAGGTTGAAGGAATGGAAGTTGACTCGGGTGAGGTAGAAGTTGGAGCTGGAGTCGTAGTGAATGAACTGGATGAGCTGGTTGTACGGGTTGTACGGGTTGATCTTGTAACTGTTGAACTTGACGAACTTCGTGCACTTGTTGAACTTCGAGTGCTTGGTGTACTAGTTGAACTAGAAGTACTTGAAGTACTAGCTTTAGTAGATCTCGAACTAGTAGTATCACGTGAGCTGGAAGTTGAACTGGAAGTTGTGGAAGAAGATGTCTTTTTCGACGAGCTCGAGGATTTGGAGCTGGATTCGGAGGCAGAATCGGAACCGGACACCAGGGTACCCTCGTGGGTGTAGTACAGACTGACAGCCGACGACCCCCCACAGGTATCCGAGGGATAGCCCGCACAGTCGGTGTCGCAGTTTGAGTCGTCAACGTCGGAGGAGGGCAGGATGGACCCACACAGGCACTCGTCGCCGTTGTACATGGCGGCCAGGGCATAAGATCCGTTTGAGCATAGTTCAGTACAGTAGCCCTCCGATTGGTAAGTATAGGACCCCTGCGAATCGAAGTCCTTGAGAGCCGAGTAGGAGTAGCACCCGTAGTAGGTAGCCGCTTTGTAGCTGGTGGCTAAGACACATGCGGCCTGCAGCGCAAGAAACAAACCAAAAAACATAACTTATAAGGAGAGACTGAGGTTTAGGTTTAAGTTTATTTTTGGGTTTAGAATTTGAAAACTAAGGATGAAAATCTCCATTGCCTGGCCATGGTCTGGCCATCGCTCGTGAGTCGTTGCACGGGCAACACACGTGATTACATATCCTGAAGCTTAGAGGAACTATTTATTTTTAATTAGAAAATTCAGTTCTTGTTGAGTATGGTGGTGCCTAATGGGTTGAAATGTGAGAATGATCGGTAGGTAGGTTCCTGTGAATATACCGGAGCTTACTCTCCAACTATGGATAAATAGTTTGAGACCTTATAGATGCTAGTACTCCCTGTTTAGTTATCCAGGTTTAATATACATATTCTTTATTATAATGGTTAAAGAATCCTCCAATGTGAAACCCACATTATAATCAGATAAAAGAAACTTGAGGGTACAACCCTTCAAGATGAATATTTGCTCCTAACGCTCATCATTTTTATTATGATGCAAAGCCTCCTTTTCCTGCGTAACATGTAAACTTTTGACTTTGTTTTGAATCTCAATAATCTTTGATGCAACAAATTCCCATCCTAAACTTGCAATATTTATGAGAACTATAACAAATGTTCCTAAAAATTGAGCCCGAAATAATGCTCTTGATGATATTTTTGAGTAATGTGTTTGCTTTTGGTTAGTACTTACGCTTGTTCCCAGAAATTTCCCACAATCATAACAGCATTTGGATTATGTTTCATTGAATACTTTACTCAAAAGATAACTGGAAAATAATTATCTGATTGTGCATATAATAGACCGTTTGGAATAATGGATAAGTGATGCAAAGAAAAACGGACCAGATTGTGTTTGTGTTTCAGTTTATACCGTCGTTCCACTTAAGTTGGGCCATCATATGTTTTCAAGTAAATATGCCCCACATATTCAGACTGTTCAGGCATGTTATTTGCAAATAATCTGTCATCTCCTTCATTAAGTATTTACATACTAAAAGCTGGAGTTGTATTCATACATCATTTAACTACAGATATAGGAAAGTAATTAGTGTAGGAGGTGACCGAAATTGTGTCTACATGGCCGAATATTTAGTCTATATTTATATCACAAAAGTTCAAGAACCATATATATATATATATATATGTTTTAAATTTAATTACAATTATCAGGCTGGTTATCGAAATCATATTGCAATTGGTACTCGGGAGACAATGGGAATACATAACTTTATAATATCCTCGAGATCTCTGGTGGCTCAGTTCAATCAAGAGCAAGAGAACAATGGCCGCATGTTTTGTTTCAAAAATATAAGTTATAGGCTAACCCAACGTCGCAATCGTGATGTAATATTTAGCGTCACGGTAGCTCAAAATGTGGCCAAAATCAAGTGAGATGACTTAACCATAACAATAAATAATACAAGCTTATATTAAGAGATAAACAGCAAAACACCAAGCAGGAACTTCAAGATGTAACCTCGTGAATATTGTAAAATGTTTATCATATTCATCTTGCTTTTCCCGCCTCTTAATGAAATACACATTGATTTTAATTCACCCCACATTTGTTCTCTATAATGTAATCCTAAATATATTGTGGGTATATCAATGCTCATCTAAAATGAAGTGTATAAAAACCCACTCAATTTTATGAAAGATATATTCTCTTAGTACCATATATCCTATCTATTAACATTAAAGTTTTATAAAGTGATTTTCTCGCAGTTCAGCTTTTTTAATGGGAGACATTCTTTTGGAGGGCGATTGTTTCCTTTATTGCAACCTTCAGCTTGTCCACACGGCGCGTAATTTCAGACAATACCTCACACAAATGGTTTCTGTCATATGAACATCGATTTAATCAATGGACTCGGGGCTCCTATGTAATCCCTGGCTCAAATATTCTAAATCGTTTTGGTTGTCCTGTTCTCTAGTAATATTTGGGATTAATGTACTCAGTTCAAGTGTCATTTGTTCAATACATTTAACAATTCTAGCCTTCCTTCTCCTTCTCCTTGATGCAAGAGGCCTTAGGTTTCTTTCCCTTATTACTATTCTTAGAGGGAGAAAGAAATTTCACAAATTTACATGTCGTCTCCAACATAGTCCAAATTGAATATGAGCTACATGATAGGAAAAACTTCCTGTACATGTGTTCAATTTTGATAAAGCTTCTAAAACTTGAGATTTGGTAGATTCATGGCTACTTTATCATTTAATTGACATATATTAGGATTAATAATTTTGACAAACACGTTAAAAGAGCATCCTCCTAAGAAAAGTTCTCTATCTAACTACTATCAAAACACTTCATCTACTCCACCAGATATTTACCCTTTTCCCGATAATGCTGGGAACAAATCTTATATCTTTGAAATCCCACTCATTACATTAATTTATCGAAACAACTTGTCTAGCTCAAATTCTCCATTTTCATTCTTGATTGCAACGCCAACTTCGGTAACAATGGCATCTATTAGTTCAGAAGGAGTGACATCAAATGAAGGATTCCAAGTATTTATCCCTGGTGCAGAAACATGAACAGTCTTTATCGAAACAGCTCCATTTTTCTTAACCGTATCACCAGTTGTATCATCTACTAAGGCACCAGATACTCTAGTTAATTCAATACCCGGTCTTTGCTCGATTTGAATATCTTTACCACTTGATGTTTTAAGATCAATTGTTGATAAAGGAGCAGCTACAATGAATTTAACACCATGATATTTTGCAGTAATTGCTAATTGATATGTTCCAATTTTATTTGCGGTATCACCGTTTTTGGCAATTCTATCAGCGCCAACAATAGCATACCCAATTCCTTCCCCATTTAATTTTTTTTCTTTTAAAAGATGTGAAGCCATTGAATCTGTAATTAAAGTTGACGGAATGTTTTCATGAACCAATTCAAAAGCTGTTAATCTTGAGCCTTGATTATAAGGACGAGTTTCCAAAGCATAAACATGATTTAGAATCTCTTGATTGTGTAATGAACGTATTATTCCTAAAGCTGTTCCATAACCAGCTGTTGCTAAAGATCCCGTGTTACAAATTGTAATAACTGAAAATTTATTATTGGAATGAATATTATTTTTTTCATTTGAAATCCATTTAGCACCATTATTACCAATATTAATATTTTGATTTTTATCCATTTCTAATAATGTTTCTGCAAATTGACAAATCTTCAATTTTAGATCCTCAGTTGTGTTAGACTCATTTTCATCTTTTAGTAAATTTTCAATATCTAAGCACATATTACTTAGATTAACAGCTGTTGGTCGAGATTCAATCAAATATAATAATTTCTTCTTGGTGCTTGCTACAAAAGCAGTAGGATCAGATGGTTGTTCATTATTTGATATATCAACAGCTAGACCTAAAGCTGCGACGATTGCAATTGCTGGAGCACCTCTTACAGCCATTGACCGAATTGCATGGAATGCATCTTCAACTGTTGAAATAGGAATATAAATTGACTCATGGGGAATTCTTCTTTGGTCTAAAATTGACAATCGATGATCTTTTGGTGAATATAAAATTGCTTCTAATGACATTTTTGGTTGGTCTATAATGTATTTTTCTTCTTTGTGTTCAAGAAGGAAAATCGGAAATGACACTCACGTGACATAAATTAAAATATCAAAATTTGAGATGAAAATAATATTATTCATATCTATGATTATAGTTATAACTGAAAGAACTTTGAATTGATATATTATAAATCCGTATCATATTCATCTTTCATTAGCCAGTGAGATACCAAGAGGCCAAAAAATGACAACTGTAATTTATTTCAAAATTTCCCCATCTTTCCAAATGCATATAATGGTTAATAAGTGCTACAATCAAAATTTGCTGATTAACGATATCGATAACAACGACTTCGACCAAATTGCTCGGTTTCTTAGCGTTATGTATATTATATCTTGTTTGGCAATGTAATATGAACTTGGATTTAGTATAGATGGTCAAAATCCTTCACGGTATAAAGAGGTTAAGATTCCTATTATAAAACAGATATCGAAATTCAGAATATAATTCGGAAAGAGTTTTCAGGTCGCATAATCTGTGGTGTCGCTTATAGATTGAAAACAATTGATTATGATAGGGTATTAATATTCAATTCCGGAAAGATCGTTGAATTACATGATAACTCAAATTTTGATATCGAAAAAAGATTCTATATCCAAATGATCATCTGAGGGAAAATTTGAATTGTTAGTTCCTTTATTGAATATATTGTTATAATAGATATATCGTACAAGTACAAAGCGCGTTACTGTAACCCATCTTAAAATCTTTACTTTTTGCTTTACCGGTATAGATCTACACTTGCAAGCGCTTAATTAAGAAAAAAAATTGATTCATAGTCATTTATATTATTATGAGCTAGCTAGTCAATATTAATATTATAACTCAAAGTCATTTAGACTTCAATTATAATTGCAAATAATTTCATTTATAAATTCAGCTAAAATAGTAATTACCAATTAATTAATCAATTGTAAAACAATAATAAGGATAATATTAATTTAATCAATTCAAGAAAACCAAAATGCTTTGGAAATTCTCTAATATCGTAAGATGATTCTAAGAGTCTTCAGTTGATTCGTGGTAAATAAACTAAACAGACTGTATTATAAGTACATTAAAAGAGCAAGAAAAAAGACTTCAATTATCCAATTGATTATTTTGAGTATCAATCAAGTTTAAAAATAATACAAAACATAGAATCTATCATACAAACCCACTGATGAAGTGGTTATAGATTTGTATCTTCTTATTCCGTTACTTTAAAGAAGTCATGCTCCATAGCTTCTCTAGCAGTCAATCTTTCAGCATGATCATATCTTAATAACTTATCAATGAAGTCTATTGCTACAGGAGTTGCAAGTGATTTATTCTCTTCATCAACAAATCTCTTCCAAGGTCGACGAGGATAAGTACCTAAAACATTATCATATTCCGAACTTAATTTAACTTTATATTTTTCAATATATCGAAATAAATCGTCAGTACCCAATACTTTTGCAATTTTAACAAGCTGGTCAACATTTGACGAACCTCTAAAAAAAGGTTCTCTTTTCATTATTATCGCAACCACCATCGCTCCAAAAGACCACATATCCAAAGAATAATCATATTGTTGAAAATTAACTAGTAACTCTGGTGCTTTATGATATCTAGAAGCAACCCGAACATTATAATCAACTCCGACGTGATAAAACTCAGCTAAACCCCAATCGATCAATCGTAATTTTCGAGCATATGGATCAATCATTATATTTTGAGGTTTTACATCTCTGTGCATAATACCCATTGAATGACAAAAGTCCAGCGCTAGCAACAACTGTTTCATATAATATTGAATATCTTTCATTCTAAATTTTGGATATAAAATTCTGAAGTCAACATTTTTTACTTGCTCGAATAAAAGTGCAGGCATTTTTGATTGTTGATCTCTAACAACATCTAATAAAGCGATAATATTTACACCACCACTTAGATTTTGTAAGATTTTAACTTCTCTTAATATCTTTTTATTTTTAACAGGCTTCAAAATCTTTATGACACATGGTTCTTGAAGTACTAAATTTATACCATCAAATACTTCACTGTATTTACCACGACCAATCTTGCTTGTTATTTCATAATTTAAGATAGACCCCCATTCGATGATACAGTTCTCATAATCCCAATATGAAGTAGGACGTTTGGCATTTGCATCTGCGTAGACTCGAGCTGTTGACAGGAGAGGTTTAGACATTTTTATATTTGAGCCTCCTGGAGTCGGACTGAACACAAAGAGAGATCAAATTATTTTTTATTTTTGGTGGTGAGGAGAAAAACAGCAAATTATGGATGACCAATAATGTAGTCATCACAATCGTTAAAATTGAAAACTAACAAAAATACAACTGGAAATTATAAATTTTATAATGAGAACAGAAAGAGAATGATATCTTCTTGTACACTTATTTTTTCTTCTTCTCTACAAGCTCATTTCAAAATTCAAACCTTAGAAGATATTGAGCTCTGGTCAAACACACGCAACAAAAGCACCAAATATACCAATCAAGAATCAAAACATGTGGAACTAAAAACTTTATCATTAGTTTCGACAGTCCGTATTCCATTCTGGACAATAAGTGGAAATCCCCTACGTGTTTACTCGTCTAATAAAGATACTTGCCTATTTTTCAACAAAATGAGCACACTTGGATATCATGATAATGGAGTTAGTAAGAGTGGTTTATTAACCGAAAAATACTTATTTTATGTTGAGAACAAGAAAAAGGAAAATCTTAATAAATTTGGTGTTTACTGTGTGGAAATTAACACTCAGATACAAGTCACAGGAGAAGTTAAATCATCTATTCCAAAATTAATGGATGATAATATTAATACTAATAAAAGGCTTGAAGTTGAAGAATATCCTGTATCTGGAAAAGGTACTGAAACTATGTTACAACACGTTGTTCTAGCAGGATTGAGGATACACGGAATAACACGAAAACACCCTGAATATAAATCAATTTATCATAATACTTATAAATCATCAGTATTTGCCCTTCGAAAGAAAACCAATCCGAAAGTCGACGAAATACAGGATGTTGTTGATAAACTGTTAAATGTGTTTATGTAATCAATATAAATATAACCCTCGATAATAAACACCAGAATCTCTCTAAAGCATTTACAAAATATGGAATTTTTAATTGGAATGTTAAATTCCTTGAGTTTAGCTGAACTAAAAGCAACGCATACTGAGTTCGGAAATCAGGAATGCAAATGCATTGGGTCCAAAATGAGATAAAAGAACAAATGTCTCTTAAAAGAAAACAGAAATAACACCAGCCAAGTTAAAGAATCGAATTTCTATTAATTATGAAATTAGTTTCCAGCTAGCAGAATTATGTAATCTACTTATTGTATCCAATCAAATATAATCGATCAGCATTTGATCAATACCCTTTAAAATTTAGCATACGAAAAATGTTTTGGTCACACCAAACCATGAGGGATTATTCATCGGGAAAGGATTATAATTAAATCAGAACATCAATTGGTAAAATAATTGTATTCAGTTCAGAGCAAGGAACACAAAACGTTATGGAAAATAAGAGGTCGACGTCTCAAAACTTGAGTGACTATGCTTAATTATAGGAAAGGCGATCAATACCAAGATAAGCACATACGCCGAATATTCAGTCCATTATTTGGCCGAAATTAAGTGGTAGGACCGAGATGTAATTGTGCAATTATGCAAAAGATTTGCACATGCATCTCGTAATACTCGTATCGTATTAAGTATCAACTAGCAAAGCTTTTTTTACACTTAAATAGTTAATATAGTAATTGCTAACTAAGCATTTATGATAGCCCGATAAAATCTAGGCCTAGGGATGAATACTTCTAAAAAAGATAGGACTTCTATTTTTAATAACTAAATATATGATATGTAATAATTTACTATATTAACTAACTAAATTAATGACCAGGCATAAGTGACATATCTATTTTCTAGTAGAATATCTAAACTGTACAATAACGCAACGACAAAGTAAGCGTAAGGTTAAGATTATCGTTACTATGACTCCCATGAACTGCGCTTTGAGGCTAGAGATGGATGGTGAGATCTTCATTTTTCAATCGAAGACTTATTGTCCTATTTTTAGAAGTATTTAGCCTATATTTTATCTGTTTATTATAAATTCTTAGTTTAGAAGAATTCTTATATCAACACAAGCATTCGCAATATTTAATAATGTAATTAAATTCATACTAAATAGTAAATACTTGACAAAAGGCGATCAATCCCCTATAACTAAAATATAAAATATATCTATATCTCTATCTATTGGCCGACCAGATCTGTTGTTAATTTCACGGAGTGAAATAGTAATGTTTGTTTACTGATGTAGAAATGTAGTTGTACCTAGTCGATCATGATTATCAATCATCCTGTATCACCATGTTGAGGTGAAATGAATGTTACCATTTTATATCGACATAACGGCGTATACACATCAATAAAATCCTTTCCAAGTTCTTGGTTTGAACCTTTGGCAACAATTTGCGGTTTGAATCGTTCTGCTTCACCTTCCGTTTTCACCACATGTGCCCATTTAGATGGAGTGATTGGTCAAGTATCACTGGCTGTATCTAATTTTGTATGCAATATTGATTTATACTTTATTCGGAACTTTTATCTGTATCCGACATTCAACCGCATAGCTTTTATTTTCATTTTTCTTTCGATTCCAATTCTCTTCTAAATAAATATTGAGCTTTATAATAGCTACTAGTCATAAAATGGCTTTTAAGATTATTGGGTTCTCTCGCTACCTTAGCTTACAAAGGGCGAGCACTCGTTGCCTGTTATTATCTACTCTTATCGTATCACTTTGGCTATTACATAGGGTTTCTTCCGAAAAACTTGTGCCAACTGTTGTCTTCTCTCAACAATTTTCGAACAAGTTAAAAGTTTCGCCATCAGTTCAAGCTTCACCATCAGTTCAAAAAGTTTCGCCGTCAGATCATACGAATCGACTAAAAGTTCCATCATCAGATCTTATAGATACTGAAACTACAAACATTACCAAATCAGAAAACTGTACCTTATATTTCTCAAATCTTTATAAAACTTCACCAAATTGGAAAACATATTATTTTGGGTCAAATGAGTTTGAAGACAATGCAGATTTCTATTCAGATGATAAATACGCTGAATTAAAAAAGAACTTTTATACTAATGTTGATTTCAAACAACGTTTGTTAAATGAATATGATAATTACGGTCAATTAAACGATCAAGAACTTTCTTTATTAGTTGAAAATAAAATAACTGAGTTTGTTTCTCATTTAAAGATCTTTAGTTCATGTTTTATTGATCCAGATTTTTCTTTGAAATTGGATGATCAAAATGAACACAAATTAACATTGATCTCCGATTCTGACGAATATAAAAAATCAATAATTAAATCCAACCTTAATTTGAAAGATATAGAGAAAAGACTTTTACCATGGTTTTCTGGGATTTTACCACAATTCAGAAGTTGGGATGGAGAAATTGTTGATGGAAATGTAAATTTAAATAAAGTTGAAAAGAATGAAAGAGAATTTTACCCAATTCTTGATTCTTTTAGAAAAACTTTCAGTGGGAAAGGAATTGTATTATCTGTCGCTGATAAATACACAGATGAAATTATAAAGTTTATTGGAATGCTAAGAATATTAGATAATGAACTTCCAATTCAATTATTTCATCGTAAGGAATTATCTGCAGAAAATCAAAAGAAGATTATAGAAAGTGCAAGAAGTCCATTTAATTATGAACTCTTTCTTGAATATAATAAACATATTGATATAAAAGATATAAAAAGTAAAAAATTCCCAGCACAAAATGTTTGGTTCGTTGATTTAACAAATTCAATTTCAAAGGATTATAATACTTTCTTTTCAGGTTATGCAAATAAAATTTTACCAATGATATTTTCAAATCTTGCTGATACAATATTAATGGATATAGATACCATATTGATGGTTCCTCCTAAATTTTTCTTTAATTTACCAACTTATAAATCGACTGGTTCTGTTTTTTATAAAGATCGTGAAATTGATGTCAAAGCATCAGAAGCTTCAATGACATTTTTAAAATCTTTATTACCATCTTCGGATGATTTTAATAATTTCAATATTCCTTATGCATCAAATAATACATTTAACGAACGTTTTTTTAAAGATAATCAAAGACATTTACAAGAAGCTGGAGTTGTTGTTATGAAAAGATCGGACGTTCATTACAGAGGTCTTATAATGGGGGCACAATTAATTTTATGGCCTTCATTAAGGGCCAGAATGTGGGGTGAAAAAGAACTTTACTGGTTAGGTCAATCAGTTATGGGTCAAGATAAACTTTATCATTTTAATAGATTACCTGCCGGTGTCATAGGTGCCGAAGCAGAGATATCAGAAGATAGTATTAGAATGTGTACCATACATCCAGCTCATGTATCTGATACAGATAATTCAACATTATTATGGTTTAATTCCGGTTGGAAAGTGTGTGAAACTTCTAAAGGTGGTGGTGTCAATATCGAGAATGAACTACAAAATACTGGTTTCCGAGATAAATTTGCAAATGGAAGTGATCTAGAAATATTTTATAATTCAAAAATTAATGTTTCTTCTGTTTATATTCCACCTGCCAATGCTTGGGCAATGGGGGATTACTGTAATGGATTTGTTTGGTGCGCCTCTGGTCCTAAAGATATAAAACGCGGTGGTGGTTTATATCTTGAATATAATTCAGATTTATTGAATAAAGCTGATATATATGAAGCAGTTTGGAGAA
Source organism: Alloascoidea hylecoeti (assembly GCA_001600815.1). NCBI lineage: Eukaryota > Fungi > Ascomycota > Alloascoideomycetes > Alloascoideales > Alloascoideaceae > Alloascoidea > Alloascoidea hylecoeti. The sequence goes on from BCKZ01000006.1 coordinate 773,479, forward strand.
GTGCGGAGAATATTACCAAATAATTGTCGAAAATATCGCTAATTTCAGGCCCCATGCCCTTAATTATACTTGTTATTCCTTTTAATATAATTGCTTATGCATAATGATTTAGTAAGTCATTATTTAAATTTATAATAGTTATTCTACGTAATAGTACAGTTTGTGAATATTGAATCTGCGATTCTATAATAGTCATCAACGGCCAAAATATTATGGTTATTTAGTCTAAAAGGTGCGATCATTAGTCCATAAAATGACCGAAAGCAAGTGTGGCACGACTATTATTACTACATTTGTAGGCCACCGTGGAGGCCTAAAAAATAGGGTCAAAAAATTTGACGGAGAGGAACTAATCTGAAACTAGAAGATTTACATTTGCCATTTATCCAGCTTTTGTTGCTTTTAATAATAAACTGATTTTGGTGTTGTGGCCACATTTTTCTCGAGGGGTGTAGAAATTTTTCTTGTCCTAACAGTTCATTCATTTTCAGTGGTGCGTAGTAGCCGCGTACCAGAGGTTGACAACAAAGACATTTTAGACATAGGAAGTTTTAATTAATTATAATATCTTTTTTGGGGCAACTTGTGGTCAATTGCCCACTATTTTGAATGAATATACGTGGTCAGTGGTCCCACCACCCACTCACCGGGTGAAAATGCATATATATAGTTTATAATTAATTAATGGTTTTTACTTGTCACTATAACAGCATAACTGAGTCTCTGGCCTACTAATTGAATATTCTGAATTTCTGATGATCACGAAAAATATTGACCATGTCAATCTCTTAAACGGTGTTGCATATTTCTGCATTTCATGTTTAATTATGAGCAGAAGTTGTTCCGAGACAACCGTGGCAAAAGGTTTTTCCGGCTCAAGAAGATGATGAAATGATATTTATTGCATTAAATAATTCCTAATTTCAATTGCAATATTAATTACGTCGATTACAAATTTACAATATTATATACAGAGAACTTTTCGATTCAGTTGAATTATCACGATACCTTCTATAATATATAATTGAGATGCGCGTAAAGAATATAATTGAAATGTGATAAATTACTAATAATATAAATTCTATTATACATGTTTATACACTTCTATATATATATATATGACTAATTGGCTATGTAGTATGTGATTCATAATTACTCCATAGAAAACGATGATTGATAAACAAAAGTATAAAGTAACCAATTCCATAAAAAAAAAGGGGGGATAGGGTTATCAAAGAAATAAGATAGTGGGTAAAAAATTAACAAGATATAGAGATACAATTGCAGTAATAATGTTCAATGTTGTGATGGCTTAAAGTTTGTTTGCTTTTTCGTTTTTTATATAAGTTACATGCATGCGTAAGTAATAATTATAATGCTTCATTATGATTGACATCAGCTTTTGAAAAGGAGTGCTTCGATTCTGTGGCAATAGTCGGTGAGGAATAACTTTACACGAGGGAGGGGGATATATCTGGTGACAAGAATGAATCAGAAGACAGAGGTGAATTGACCCCTTGATGATGACTACTTCTGTGTTTGTGTTTATGTCTAGATCTTCTTTTACTTGAATGTTTTTTCCCCTTTTTATGATCACCACTATCGACATTTGTGGAATTATTATCATCTCTCATATATGACGGTATGTTATCATGTTGATACGTACATTCGTGGTTAAAATTTGAGCGGATCTGTTCAACTTTGATCTCTAAAAACGTATTGCTATCTTCTCCATATTCGTTACCTTCTTCATAGCCCATGAGATCCCCACAGTCGAAATAAGTATGTTCCTCTTTTAACGTTGACGAAGGTATGACGACGATTGTTTGAATATTATCCGGTTCATATTCACAATCTTTAAATTTGATTTTACCATCATTAGTAGAAATTGTTTGATTGTATTCTTCAATAAATTCATCGCCTATCGCTATGCACCGATCTACTATTTCATTAAAACGTATTCTTTTTGAAATATTATTTGAGCAATTCGAATAATATGAACCAGCCGATGAGTTTGTAGTGAATGAACTAGATCTAGATAGGTAAGAAAGTTGCGATTCTGATTCATTCAAATTACAAAGGGAAGATGAAGAGCCTGAAAATATATTGTGTAATAGACTAGATTTCATAGCCATAGTTTCTGAGATAGACCTTTTTTTTAAAATCGGTTTTACTGGACTGGTTGGTGTGGAATTACTTCTTCGTAAAGGTTCATTAAAGGATTTTCGATGTTTTGGAAATTTTTCATCCAGGTCATCTTGTAGCATATTATTAGAAGATTTATATAGAGGTCCATAAAGCCAAGTCGCATCTGATTCTTTTAACCAGTTGACAGATTCTGGAGTAACTGTTTTCAATGTATACTTAGACTTCATCCAAGTTCTCCAACTTGCGTTTTCCAGTCTCTCCAAATTCGTTATAAAGCAATTCTTAGTGCTTGATATATTCTTCCAAGAAATTATTAATTCTGATTCTTTCCAGTTATATGACAGATAGTCGACATGCTCTTGTGGTTCTTCTATTATATCGCAGTCGTCATATGGGATAAATGAAGAAAGCATCTCTGGCTCCAAGATGTTAGCATCCATATTAGATTCTATATCTTATTATCCACTATATCGTGTATTGGGGTTGGGTTACAGCTTGCAATTACAAGTAGTTGTTATTTATATTTCAATTATGTGTGTGAAAACTTTTGTTGTGATTTTTGCAGTATAAAATGAAGGCAGATCTAGACGGTATTTTTAAGTATTATAGCCTCTCTTGAACAATGGTAACAATTTTACTTTTACATGTACTAAATTTTTTGGATCTTTTGATGGTATGTGTGGATCGTTGAAGAAAAAAGCAATTGAATGAGAGTAAGTATTAATATTTGTAGAATATATTTCCTTCAACAAGGCGCTTTAATACAGAAGTAAAAATTTAACTTTGCGATCGGGAAGAGAAACATGTTGCATTGAGACACCTGTACAACGCACATGAGCATCTATCTATTTATTATCATATGCTTCTCGTAAACGTTTTGCCGTATAAGCCGAGACTTATTCCCTTAATATTTTCATTTATTAATTAGCGCTGGTCTTTAATTAACGTTAGCAGAAACTTAAATTCGACGATAAATGGGCAACCCGAATATTCCAATATTAATTAACCGTTAATTATAAGCTTACATGAATCGAATAACAAATATATTCTTTGACAAATGCATCTAATTATAAGTAGTAAGTAGTTACACCAAGAATCCAAGCTTTATATTAGTAATTAGAATGAGATGGTGTCTCATTACATTTCATATTGGTGCACGTGGAAACATATATGGTACCAAGGATCACGTTCTAGTTATAGCTAATATTAATTATAAACTGGTGAGGTTAATTTGATTTGAATTAGCAATCCAATCTTAGACAATTTACAAACCGCAGCAGTCTCTTCTTAATCACTCACTCAATATTATTATTAATACATAATGCCTATAAATATATAACTGGATAGCAAGCATGATATATATTATATATGATACATGTATAGAATATATTCATCGATATCAATTAATATTCATGTTAGCCAATTGCAATAGTAAAATAAAAATTTCACTCACCACGAGCTAAACTTCTTTATAATAATATTATTATTTTCCCTGCTGAATTATAGAACAAATTTTTGGCCATAATCTAGATTAGACTGCGACTACTCAAGTAATATTTCTAATTATGATATAAGATCTAGATGCTAATCAACGTTAACAAAATTCCTTATATCAAATCTCGATATATATCTCCAGCTAATATTAATGATAATAATGAATAATAAGATCTTAATCGACATCTGCAAGTTATGACTCAAGATCTAGATGTATTCAGCGAATCGTATCTGTGTTAATTATTAGATCAATTGCAAATTTGCAATACATTTTCTTACATAATATGCATACTTCTAATTGAACTTGTGATTGCAGTATACGCGTAGATCTTATATGCGCTTTTTTACAAACAAAAATCTTATGTCTACGTATAAACTTTTTTTACATGTACAAATATATTAGTTGTAGCTCCCGAGAGTTAAGCCATCTATCTACCAAATAATAATAGTATTTATTTAGAATAACGTTATATAAGTGTGACTTCTGTTGGAATATAGTGCGCGACCACTGAAAATGAACAACTTTTCTTTCTCACACGCGTTATTCGCCTCCACATAATATGCAATATCTATATAAGGTAAATTATATTTTTTTCATGCATATAGCTTACATGATTATATTCCACTAACTAACTATTTGTATGGCCGTGAAATTTGATGGCCTACTACATAAGAAATAGGGACAAACATTTGATAGAGAAAGGCAAAACTTAAATTGAAACGAGAAGATATATATTTGTCATTTATCTACCTTTTGTCATCTTTAATATATAAATGGTGTGATTTTGGTGTTGTGGTCATATCTTGTGCGAAGGGTTTTTGATTTTCCTAAAGTTAACCATTTTCAGTGATGCGGACCATACACTAGCTAGCTAATATCGATATCCTCTGAATACTAATACCAATTGAAATCGGAATAATATATAGAACTATTGACGTTTTTTAATAGCCACTTGAAAGAAAGAAAGAAGGTAGGAGTAGTAGGGATATTATTGTTGTATTCTTTATATATTATCATAATACAACATTTCGAATGATGTCATAACATACTAAAGTATTGGTATTTAGGTTGGAATCGGTCACGGGCTACTTGAATTAATGATACATCAGTCATATATTTAATATATTAATGTTAACATGTTATTAGGGTAAGATATCGCTATAGTTATATCACACTGGTCAATTAATATGTTTAAAGAATAAGGAAGAGTATATAGAAAAGATTAGATTATATAAAGGAGGAAATTATCCTCTCTAAAAAGATATAAGAAAAAATTGAGAATTATTATTGTAATTCAGTTAAGTATTAAAATTTGTGGTAGTTAAAGCAATTACAACAGTATATAAAATTTTGTGATAATGTATATGTAATATTTTTTTAAAGATATAAAGCTAAATGTATTGTTAAGAACATTTGATTATTGTCAAATTATCTAGAACTTAAACTAAAGGGAAATCTGAAGGGTATTTATATCCTTCGATGGGACATACAAATATTACCATAGACCATTCTAACTAGTAATTTCTACTTCAACATTGCTTCCTAAGGTTCTAATAATCCAATATTATAATACTCAACTATAATACAGTATAACGGGTAATCTGATGGATGGAAGTGTCGGTGGAAACTAGAGCAAAGCTATCAACAAGAGCGGTCAAATTATGATCAATCTATAAGGGTAGCCCCATTGAGCTTGACATGGTCATAGTCCCAAAAAAATAATAATTTACAAAAACAACGACCAACAACGCAAAAAGAGATGAATTCACTACATATTGTGTATATATAAACTACTTATCCTAATATATTCTCCTGACTATTTTTCACAGCTTCATCTGCTCGTAATTCAAAGATTGTGGGTTATTTCTTTTTTACACTGATTTTAATAGTGTTCATTTCAACCCTTAATTGCTCATCAGTAGCCACTGGATTTTCATTGAGCAACTTGGCCTTGCCTCTTCTATCCTTTCTCAATTGTTTCACTTTATTTTTATAAAGCCCCGGGTGCTTAATTCTGGAAATTAAACTGATTGTTTGTTGCAGCTCTAAAATTCTCCATTTAGCAAATGTCTCTGCATGTTTCTTATCTTCATCCTACACACACACATTATATCACACATCTAACTGATGGTACACTCTTTTGCCAATAAGAAAGTTATTTTGGAACATCGTTTTAATAGTCAAGACTTGCTCTTTGGTAGTGACGATCTTCTAGCTAATTTTGGAGATTTTAATGATCTAGAATTTTTGAAGGTCCTATGTAAACAGATATCTACCATTGCTCATTTGTTTGAAAACGAAGGTGATCCTGAACTCTCGGCTTTATTTTTGCTGAATATTTCCACTACCGGACTTTTTGCTGCTCAAGACCTAAGCACAGGCACAGGTACACATTCAAAAAAAAGAAAGCCAACAGCGACGAGCAATAGAGCATCCTCTATAATACATGGTATCAAAATTAATCAAATTTTTGAACAACTGTGATCTTAATTTTAGAGAATAGTTGGAATGTTTGCAAAACATGTTCGAAAGCAAGTACGAATGGTTTAAATTAACTTGATTCTCTTTAGTTAGCTTATTCATAACTTGACCCTAAGCAATTTATTTCATGAGGAGTAGTCCTGTAGATATCTTCTCCTCATATATCTCTAGTTCGCTCTTGTAAGGCTTGGTTATTTAGGATATTATTCTCCAATGCCATGTGCGACAACATCCACAGGATCATCCGGATCATAATGTATTTCAACAAGAATAAGATTATTTAATCCGAGCATTATAACTAAGTATAATTATTACACTAGCAATTTCAATGTACTTATAGTTATAAAACTAATATTTATTTCGTTCAATCAAGATTCCAATATTTTATAATCGTAAGAATAGTCTCACAATCCCTTTTCAAACACTTTAAATATTATCTTATGGCTCTACATTGAAATTTCTCCTTAGATGCATCACTCTTAATTGCTTAATTGTAGGCCTAGGGGGTCAAGTTATGATTCCATAAAGATTCTCTAGGTGACAATCGGGCTAAAAGTTTTCCTAAGCTTTAAATATTTTGCGAATATCTCAATATGCTTAATAATGGAAATTAGACATAAGTTTTTATTTACTCTATATTTTTTTCATTATTTGGTATAAATAACAGCTATTATCCTTTATATTTTAATCTTCAATCTAATATATTACTCAACAAAATTTTCAGCATTCCCAAATATGTATGTGTATCTAATGATTGCCAGAGACATCCAAATCAAGAACGTCTTCAATATCACGAGCAACATTGATTTGGTTTGTGATTGAGACACTATCAATGCAAATACCACATGAAACAGAATCAATACCCTTATCAACCAATTGTGATAGAAATATACCAAATAAACCACCAACGGGAGGTTTAGAAATTATTTCAACATCATCTTTCAGAGACAGTACCTACCTAGGTTTAGTACCACCGAAACAAGAATCACCTGAGGCTTATAACTTCATTAACCACCCGAATTCTCCTTTGGAATTAACTGTGTCTTTGGAATACTTCTCTGTAACATATCTAGCTATCTGCACCTTGTCGATATTTTTAGAGGAGAGTATATGATATTATTTACCCATCCTTTACCACCTTAAAGCGAACAGTCCTAACCACCATTGTGGCAGCATTTATATCGAACATAACCTCTCGGAACCTAATTATGCCCAAAATTAGCTTCAATGGTAAGTGTGGACCGAACCTCTATTTGGTCAATTTAAAATTTAGCATTCTCAAACAATTTTTGATCTAAATCTTTATATGTATCTGGGAAAACACACTTCGGAAGTATATGTAAAATTAACATTTTAACAATAATTAATAACTAATAGACGTTAAAGGTTAGAAATCTATGATGTATAGCAATAACTTACATCTATAATATAAAGGGTTATAATAGTTACTTATACACAAATAAAGAATAGTAAAAATTATATACATGTAGAAGGAACAGCGTTATATAGTAAATTACTATAAATAAAGAATAAGATTCATATATAGTCGCCTAAAATAACATAATTTTTTCTGAATATGTGAAAGAGCCATCTCTCGTTTTGATAATTACGTATATCCCAATGCAGATATCTAAACATGAAATATTACCTTCTAGATCCAAAGTGAAGAGAGGTCGTTATTAGTAAGCTTATAAGCTTAAGACCATATCCTTTTAGTTTGAGATAATTTAATGAAAACGATTGGAGATCCTCTACGCCAGACTTAAGGACTAACCTCAATTATGTTACAAGCAGCAACTGAACGGAAGTGTTGATCTTCCAAAATACACAACTACAAAACTCGTGATTATAAGAGATATCAACTAAAACCAGAAGTTGTAATTGCAATTGGAATTATATATGTGAATAATATTCTATCAAAATGACCTTAATTCAAAGCGGAATAAGGACAATTTGTGCTTGAGATTATATAACACCACTGTTTTTACCTAGCTGAACTTTACCACAAGATTGTAAAAGACCTCGCTGTTCTTCTCCCTTAGGAATATTAATAGGTTGAATAAAATTCCTCCAATCGAGGATTTTAATAAAATAGAAGAACAACTTTCAGTTTCTAAGGAATATGAAATGATAGAGCACATTTGGGGTAGTGATCATGACAGGGCTGTTGATAAATATATCTAGAGACGGATTAATTCAACTTTACCTAGGTCGTCCCAGCTTCCTACATCATATATATATATATTTTTCACAAAGGACAAAGATGATATAGTATGCAATTGTGGCTCAAATGGTTATGTGACAAATATTAATAGTAGACATGCAAAATTTACAATGCAGATGATACTGGATGTATTCTTGGGGATATTGGAAAGTCTATGAATGGGTTGGTTCTAATGTCCATCTATTCCTCAGTTGATCCATCTTTGAGGGGAACTTGTCACTTCTGTTGGATTCGCAATACCATGGTTGATTTCAATCCCCCATGATTATTTTTAAATCAAAAAAATTTCTAGAATTCATAGTCTAAAGATTTCGGATGAGATTGGGAAGAAATGATTAGTTACTCGCCAACGAAGTAAATTGTACCTATTGAATGGATCAAAAACTTATGCTTCCCAAAAAAAAAAAAAAAAAGATGAAAAAACCCTCCTCATCTTAGATGATCATAGATCGCATACAAATACAATAGAATAGATACCTATAAGGAACAAATGATATATTTGTACAGGCTGTCCTTCTGGTGATATTCTTGAAGTTTCTTGCTTTTCTCTATTGAAAAGATAATTGCATGAAATAACCTAGAAATTCTGCTTGAGAGTCGAAATCACATATATTATTCCAAAAGGATGGCTTTCTTGGTATAAGAGGAGCAAGAAATTAGTCTCAAGTAAGAAAAACATCACATCTGGTTTTAGATGGACGGGCATAAGACTTATACCAATTACAGCCGTCAGTTCTCCCTAACAAGCTACAGGATAAGTAAAGCATTCTGGGTGAGACTAAAAGGGGCCAGAAAGTGAATCACCACTAGTTGAAACCACCCATGAAAATAGTTAATCCGAGTATGTGAGATGTCCGGGAGGAAATATGAGGCAACCAAGACCCAACTTATGGAGGTGAACATTGCGTCACTTATCAAATCCCAACCCCATCAGTAATTTAGCTACAAATATGAAAAATCCTTTGACAAGGAGGTTAGCTGGCTTAACGGAAATTGTTGGAATCGTTTCTTGTATTACAGAAGGTCCGGTAAGGAAATGATCAAAGAAATAAAATCAATTTCAAGGCCAAAAAAACCCCATTAGTGCAGCTGCAACAAGAACTGGTCTAACAGAGGGTCCGAAGAAGAAAATTTCTGGTTCTCCACTTGACAATCTATAAAGCTTTATATATTTTGAATTTTTAGAATTTTTAGAAAAATTTGAAAGTATGTCTTCCCTAGGCCTTGGCCAGTGAACTCAAATATAAAAAAATCCTATTGTCACTATACCTCACAACAATAACTACGGTACAAAATTGAGCTTAAGCGCTTGTATCATAGATATATAAACATTGAATAATCAATTGCAATTAAAGGAATTAAGCACTTGGTTATTGAATTGGGGTATCCTCTTGAAAATCACTGTTATCAATATACATAATCGTAAATAATTAAGGAAACCTTGATGTTTAAGGGGTATATATTTTATGTGTTATAAATATAGCTTATAATTATCATTAAGGACAGCTAGAGATTTGGGCCTACAGCAATATTACAAATATCAAACGACTATTTTTCATATATAATGAAGACAAATCCTGAAATCGATAATTGCGAAATCAATTTTCAAGATTTTGAGTCTACTGATCTATCATTGGAGTTCATTGCGATTGGTAAGCGTAAAGAAAAGGTATCATGAATGACATGACAATGATACACAATTCTATATCTCTATTTTTATCTTCCCTTTTAAGAGTGGGTTCAATAAAAGCTCTGATGATAGCTATAGTGAAAAAAAACAACAACCTAAACTCAAATCATTATTAACCATTAAAATATCATAAGTTGGATTCAAACAAACTTTCCAACTCTTTGACCGATACATTCTCCGGTGATTCGATATCCTGTATCAAGAATCCATTTTGAACATCACTTATCCATTTTTTGGAAACCGATTTTAAGTTAATTTGAAAACTATTCAAAGTTATTGGTGATATTATAGCAGTTACAGTGGTCAATGAAGAATTTGAAGAAGAATTTGAAGGAATCCTAGGTGTTAAAGACTGTGGTGACAATTGATTTGGGTTCCTAGTCGTTGGTACTAAAACTCTTTCTCTTAGATGCAGTCGCTTATTGGGCTGTTCTATTTCGATGTTTCTAAATGGGAATGATCGCTTTCGACTTTCATTAATAAATGCGGAATTCTTATTTTGAAATTGTTTAGCGGGAACGTCTTCATCTAAATCAGCGGTACTATCATCATCACTAATATCAGAATCATTATCATCTTCTAGTATATCAAATTCATCATAATCATAATCATAATCCGAGCTTATGGATGAAGCTGGTGAAGCTGGTGAAGCTGGTGAAGCCGTTGAAGGGCTATCTGTAGCGGTTGTTAAAGAATCAGGAACATTATTGGTAATAGAATAATTATCAGCACTGGGAGAAGTAGATCTTAATTTATGCTTACCTTGCATTGTTTCTAAAGGTGATTTCGGAGAAAAATGAGTTTTAGTATCCACAGTAGCCTGAGAAGAGATGTTTTTATTCGTTTTCTCATTACTATTTGTGTGTTTTACCGCCTTAGAAGCCCTGCGATATGATTTGGGGAGCTCACCTTTATAGGCATAGACCATCCGTTTAGGAGATACATCAGCCCAATCTCTTGTGAGTGCATAAATAAGTTCAGAATCATTTTTTTCAATTCGTTTGATGTAAGCGTTAAGCTTTGCGCTCACTAGATTTGAAGTCTTTGTACTTAGCTTATCCATTTCAGGATGCTTTACAATTAAGATATCACAGATCTGTTTGACAGTCATTCCAGTTGCATGAGGATCCGCCTCGAATAGTATGGTTATTATGGCAAAGAATACTTCATCGTCTATTGTATGATGATGAACAGGACGTAATCGTGCAGTGGGGTTCTCCTTAAGATTGTGATCAGCCTCCATATCAGATTCCAAAATTAGAACAATATAAATTCAAACGTAACAAAGCAAATGATACAAAACAAAGATTAACAGGGAAATTAAAGGAGGAATAAAACCCTTATTAGTATATAAATAAAGCAATATTAAACAATGAAGTTTCTAAAAAAGTTGGATAAAAATAGCAATTTTGTTGTTTTATAGATTCTTTATTTAAAATTTCTTGCACCAACTTTTTTCGTTAGCGGATTTTTTTCACAGAGCTATTTTAATTATTGTTTAGTGTTTGTGTAGATTAGCCAATGAGGGGCTGGCTTGTTTACAGGAAACATCCATTCTGCCTCTCATCTGATTGGTATCATGATTTACCTGTAATTAAGTTGTTTTGTAACATTTATTGTGGTATGCCATACCCACTCCTCCATTCTGTCTCCAGAATACGATGTGTTGAGTCGATAACTAGCTGAGATGTGTAAATAGTTAGCTGTGTACATAATATCACGAGAGGAGGCCCTGCGACTATGAGACTATATTTTATAGTTTCACGCCAATTTCGAAGAATTGTATGACTAAATTATAATTATATACCGTACCAATTCAAAAGATAAAGGAATTTTGGAATTAAATCATCAAATTTACTATGGCCCTACAGATGAAAATACATGTATTAAGAGACAAATTATAATTATATGGCGAAATTAATACGTTCCTTCTCTAACAATTCTAGCAACTTCATCAGCGTCTTTTGGAACCTCAGTGAGATTTACAAATCCATCTTTCAATACTACAACATCATCTTCAAGTCTAACTCCTCCAACATCCCAATACTTCTTTAAGATATCAAAATCTATATATTGCCCATAATCCTTTTCCTTGTCTTCCAAAAAATGATCTAAGACAAACTTTGAAAAATAAATACCAGGTTCAATTGTAACCACCATACCTGCTAATAAAGTTCTTCTAATTCTTAAATATCTAAACAAAACATCAGGATCATCGTAATTTGCACGACCGCCAGTATCATGTGTATTCATACCAAGCATATGACCAAGACCATGAGGAAGAAAAATGGCCGAGACTCTAGATTCAAGAATTTTATCAGCACTAAATTCAGATTTAAAGATACCCAATTTAAGAAAATCTTCAATCAAAATCTTATGTGCCAATAAATGTAAATCATCCCATAAAACACCTTCTTTAACACCATCCATTGTTTGTTTATTCATATCTAAAACGATATTATAGATCGTTTTTGCTTCTGGCGTCCATTCACCATTAATTGGAAATGTTCTTGTAACATCAGAAGCATAATTTTCCCATTCTGCCCCTGCATCAATAAGAATCAATTGTCTATTCTCTAAAGATTCATCATTTTTAACATAATGTAGAGTTGAACAATTATGTCCTGATCCACAAATCGAATCATATGCTTGACTTTTAGCACCTTGACAAATACAATGATAAATAAATTCACCATGAACTTCAGTTTCATTTTTTTTATTTAATGTTAATGTTTTTGCCATACACTCTAAATGAGCTTTATAACTAATGTCATTTGCTTTTTTAATTAATGCTATTTCGTAATCATCTTTAATCATTCTTGCTTCATCAAGTGCTTCCAATAAAATATCATTGACATCTTTACCGAGATTTGCTGTCGTGATACCTTTATGTGATTGGATTCCAATCACGTTTGTACCATCTGTGATAGAGGCAGTCAAGTCATTGGAGTATTTAACCTCATCAACGTCGTATTTTTCCTTGGCCTCTTCTAAGCTTAAAGGTAAACCACTCCAAACAACATCATCCGGATCAATAGGTGGAAGAAACAATGTTAATTTATCAGTCCCAATATCATATAAGATATGAGAATCAGGAATGTTCGAACCCGATAAATAGAAAAAGTAACGATCTTGTCTAAAAGGAGCAGTTTGATCACAATATGGATAATAGACAAGTGTATCTCCTTTTAAATAAATGGAAGTTTTTTCGAGGTTAAAAGTTGGAGAAGATTTTGAAGCGATAAGAGATTGAAGATTTGTAAGCACACTTCGTGCGTGATTCTTAGCGGGATATTTCCCGTCGAGAATATCTGTGGATAATTTTGTCATTGATTTTCGATTGTTAGTAGTGCCACTCAAAATTTCAAGTACGAAGAAAGAAAGAAACAAAGAAAGAAAAGAAGGTTTACAAAGTAATCTCTAAAATTTTATCTTTGCCTATTTGTCAATTGAAGAGTGAACGGCAGCAAAACATTATAATTATCCCAAAGTTGACTCTCAATTGCAATATAACGTTAATGCGAATATTACTCCATAATCATACACAGCTTTTGTTTCATATACGACTATTAAAATTAGTGTATCATATGGCCTAAACTAAGTGTAATGACGGTCTATTGTGGGTGTAGAGGTGTTACACAAAATATAGAATTCTTATAATGAAATATCATAGTCAAAAAGTGGGAAATCATGGCCATTGATAATGGTGAGGATGACACCCGTGAAGTCAAGAGATTAAAAACTATTTCAAATGAACGTGATACTGAGAATCAAATTATACAATCCCAACAGGATTCAACAACACAAATAGAAAACTTATACCTAGAAACTGTTGATAGATCCCGATTAGACTTCGATTTTGAAAAAGTTTGTACCGTCTCATTATCAAATATTAACATCTATGCTTGCCTCACTTGTGGTAAGTATTATCAAGGTAGAGGTAAATCCTCACATGCTTATTTTCATTCAGTAAATGAAGACCATCATGTCTTCGTCAATTTGTCAACAACAAAAATATATGTATTACCAGAAGGATACGAAGTGAAGTCTCATGCCCTGAATGATATTAAATACCAAGTTGCACCATCGTACACTAAAAAAGAAGTATTAAAGTTGAATAAAAACACAGAAGTAGCTTTTGACTTACAACACAAACCGTATAAACCAGGCTTTATTGGTATGAACAACATCAAACAAAATGATTATGCTAATGTTATTATACAGGCTTTAAGTCATGTTTCTCCGCTTAGAAATTATTTTTTATTGGAAGATTTTTCCAAGAAGCAATATTCATCATCATTACAATATGCTGAACTTTTAAAAAGATTTAGTATTCTAATTTCCAAAATATGGAGTTCTAAAGCATTTAAATCACATATTTCACCACATGAATTATTACAATTCATTACAATTTTATCTAAAAAGAGGTTCACACCAACAAAACAATCTGATCCATTTTCATTTCTTACTTGGTTATTAAATCAATTACATTTAGCATCTGGCGGTTCAAAAATAAAACCACAATCAAGTATAATTCATAATATTTTTCAAGGAAAATTAAAAACATTTACACAAAAAATTATCAGAAATAAACCTGTTGATGAAGTAGTTGAAAAAATAATACCTTTTATGTGTTTATCACTTGACCTTCCTGACCTTCCTCTATTCAAATCTGAAAATGGAATAATACCTCAAGTTACATTCAATTCCTTATTAACCAAATATAATGGTTTAAAAACACATGAAGGTGCAACATCTATTACTAAGTATAAGATTGTTACGCTACCTCCACTCTTAACTATTCATATCAAGCGTTTCGACCAAAGCAGCTTAATTGATGAAATAAATCCAACAGTTGTTACCTTCCCAACAACAGAGACATTTGAAAAATTAGACATGTCCCCCTATGTTGAAAATGGTGAAAACACTGGTCCTATATATTATCGACTAATTGCAAATATAACACATGAATTAAGAGATACTTCATTATCAAAAGCAGAACTTAAGAAAAAAATTGAAAATGGTGAAAATCAACCTGGAGGAACAGGTTCAGCGGATTATAAAAAGGTAATTATTGATGATACAATTAGTAGTCACATTTGGAGTATTTACCTCTTAGATAAAAGTGATAAATCTTGGTGTAGAATACAAGATTTGATCGTCGAAAATGTTCAAAAGGAATTGATGTTTTTAAGAGAGAGCTACATTCAAATATGGGAAAAAATAAAAACATAGATGTACAAAGATTATTAAAAATGTTATATTTAAATTCTAGATAAATCGATAATTAACAATCTTTTTGTGTGTTTTTTTTTTAATGAAACTTGTATCATGATATTTATTCAACAGCAACTGAATTAACATTTCCAGAAAGCAAAGAAACAATATTTTCTTCTATTCTTTTATCAGCCGTTTCTGACAAATGTTTCTTTGGATCCTGTTTACCAACGTACCGTGTTTTCAATTGATCTTCTGAAAGTTCTTTTTCTTCTTTGACTCTATCAGTATATTGTTCAGCCAATTTAACCATTGACTTAACAGCAGTAGAATTTTCTTGTTCCTTATGTGAATATTCAGTCATTACTAATCCAGATTGCCAATCTTTCTTATGCAAATTTAATAGCATTGCCTCTTCTAATGGTGATTTCTTATAGTTAATATTAATAGAATAATAATGTCTATTCAGTCCATGAATTAAAGCTTGAATGGAAGGTTTGTTGAGATGACCAACGTTACTCGTAGTTTGCCTTGGTTCTTGACCCATCATCATTGTAGTTGTGTTAATTAAACGGAAAGCATCAATAACTACTTTACCTCTAACTGATTGAATGGGGTCCACAACAACAGCGACGGCTCTTTTGTTTAACTGCTCAAAAGATTGTTGAGTGTTTACATCAACTGAGGATAACCAACAACCAAAACCTGGATGTGAATGGTACCATCCAACAACCATCTGATCTCTACCGGTTTGTCTAAGCATATCCATCATCTTGGTTTGAAAAACATCATCAACAGCTTCAACACTAACACCTGTACCAGATTGAGGCATAGCAAAAACATCAATTACATGGACAGTAAATTCATCAACGAATTCGCCAAGCATAAGACCCATAACTTCCATTGGAACACCTGCCCTTCCATGCTTCAACATCTTAAGTAAAGCCAAAGAAGAAATATGAACTGTTTCTGCATTATCAATGACTGGGCCATCAACGGGCATTTGTCCACCCATTCCCATTCCCATGCCTCCTGCCTGGTTTATAAGCCGCTGTATACGATCCATTGTTGACTAATTTGATGTTTTTTGATACAAATATGTTGTTGGTGAAGTAGAGGAGATTCAGTAGGTGGCGAGTCAGAATACATCAACACACCCTTTTGAAATTTCAGAAGTGTTACAAATATATTACTAATCATTTACAAGATTTACCTCTACCAATTGTAATTTTTAAATATCGTGGAAAGTGAAGAATTTTCAGCAAATTAATATATAAGTAGAGATTAGTTAGTTACAAATAATATACGTTTATTTAATAGTGTAGCTTGACTGATTCCTAACATCTCATATTGTAGTCAATGCCAGGCGCCCAGTAATTGCTGTTATTCTACACGAACTATAATGAATGTAGTCATTATTCAGAACAATATCATTGAACGACAATTGTGCTAAGGGAATTCGTGATTTTGATGTTAAAGAAAGGAAAAGAAAATTTTGTTCAGTTCACTTCTTTTTATACCCAAAAGTAGGGTAACTAATACAGGGTAAAATAAAATTTGGGGTGATTATCGATTATTAATTCCCCAAATGAGACGTCCTTCTGGAGAAGCTTTATCATTTTACTACTCCGTCTATGAGGTGATTCAGACAATTCCCTATGGGAAAGTTACTACCTATGGTTTGTGTGATTTAAATTCGTAAAAATATAAATCTATAAGTATATCTAACATAAACGTTATAATTTGCATAGGTCATATTGCCAAAATGGTCGGTGCTCCTAACAATGCTAGACAGGTTGGTTATGCTCTTAAAAGTTTACCTACTGAGTCAGAAGATCCAAATGGACCTTGTCTACAAATACACACAGGAAATGTCCCCTGGTGGAGAGTAATTTCATCCCAAGGTAAAATTTCAAAGAGAGAATATAGCACTGGGGAAGAAAGACAGGCTGATCGATTGCGAGCCGAAGGGGTTGAAATAACGGATAGTCATTATATAGCTCTAGAGGAGTATGGCTGGTTTCCGCAACCTATGCCTACAGATGGTTAAGCTAATCTTTGAATAAAAGTAGCTATTTATCTGATTATGATCGATCGATATCTCTGATAAATTGTGATAATTAACAGCCTGCATTCATGCATGTTATAAGATGCCAGCCATAAACATTTTTAAATTTGTCAAGAAACTTCTCTTGATTTCCCTTCACCTCCTTGGTTTACGTTAAGTGCACTATCGAAGATGCCAAACCCACGGAGATTATGTCTGACTCCTATACCAGAGGATCCAGAGTTAGCACATCGTGATACTGTCTACCCAGTATATGCAGCTGGTCATGATCCATTAGGAGAATTAGGGTCATTAATTAGACTAAAACAGAACAATTCAAGTTTGAGTTCTGTATCCGAAACAAGTTTAAAAAGAAGTTCATCATTAGGCAGATATTCAAATATAATTCCCAAATTAAAAAATATATATGCAAATACATATGTTCGATTATGGCAACAGGGGATCAGGCAAAAAAGAAAAATATATCTTGAGTTGTATACCGTTTTAAAACCAATTGACCCAAAGATAACAATCGCAAAAATTAAAGGATATGAGATAGAGGTATGAATTATTTGTTTTCACGCAAAACTGGAACTGATTAATTAATAACTCTATTGCGATAGCTTCTTAACAACTGGAAAAAGTTTAAAGAATTCGAAAAATCCCGGGGGTTTCCAATAAAAGATAGTATGATAAGATTATCAGACTATAGTTGGTCCGATTATGAAAAGAATGTAAGTTTTTAAACTATTTTATTTTTTGTAAAAATGATCATGATCATGATCATAATAAGAATATGTATTCAACCTGGGTAACTAAACAGGTAGTGATTATGATCATGATCATGAATAATAATAAACTAATCCTTATTTATTGACATGACATTTATTATACTTAGCCGTTTACACATGATTTTACATTTTTTAAAGATCGAGATTTATCAATTTATAAATCACTAAATGAAGTATTTTCTCATCCTGATTTTACACCCAAATATTCCGAGGTTTATAGTATTCCACGCGGAACTCAAACTGATGATAACAACGTCGCTGATCAAAGGGAATTTCCAAAATCAAATGATACAAATGTAACTCCAAGAGACAAATTCAAAATACTATCGGTAAATAGAATTGAAGAAAAGGCTAAACTAAAAAAGTTTAAATTTGATCAAGACTATTCATATGCTTTACTTTGTTTAACAAGTGCCATAAATCTTGACTTTGACGTTGTTATTCCACTTGATATGCTTACATCGGAAGGAAAGAAAAAAATTTTCAGAACCATTGTTAGCTTGGAGACAATACAGTACTTCAATTTTAATGATAAAAGAGCTAATCGACTTCTTCGACGGCGGCTACATCAACTAGATAAAAGTTATTATGTATCTGCTGGTTCTTGAGATTAACTTGAAAATTGCAAATTTGTGTACTTTTACATGTCATTTCACGATATTCGTATGCGTAGTTAAATTATCAATGAGAATAAAATTTTCCCATATAATCTATAACTACACACGTTACTCAATGCTATCAATTTTTCTTTAAAAAATCATAAATGAACTGTCGTGAATGTCATTATCACGAAATATAACAAAAATACATAAAAGAAAAAAGTAACCCAAAATTTTAAAATAGCTGAATAGAAAAAGTCTATAAAAAAAATGGAATCCGGAAGCTTGATAAAAACAAATTTATTGTAATTTTTAAGCTTATATTTCTATAAGCTCACCTTGGTTGGAGATAAAAAACTTTTGGCAAAATCTAATCTGAGATGTAACATTTTGAAATTTGGTTTTAGTTGACGAATTCAAAGGGCTTGTTTGACCGCTGCTTTTAAGCTTAGCGGTATTGATGGGTACCTTTGTGCTTAGTTCAATTAAATTCTTAGAAATCAACACAGATTTGGTTATTATTGACCCTTCCCAAGGATCACTGTCCAATAATTCTGGTATACATCGAAGTGCAGATCTAATTGTTCTAAGTTTACTATATGTGGTTTTGGCGGGGTTCCATTTTCTATCTGGGTCTTCGTCTGGATCAGAAAGCATAAATGATCGTAAATATCGATATCTAGAAGAACCAGGCGAATACGATGATGAGTCTGATGTCGATGAAACTGATTGTCTGAAGTTAAAGTTTGTATATCCACTGATAGTTCTAGGTGGAAATTCATAATTTGAAAATATTTCTTCGGCCATGTTGGAGGGTAAGGCTATGATGGGTTCGGGAAGAGGAAACGTTTGTGATTGTGATTTAGAATTACTTTTTAACTCATTGTATAACAGAGTAGAAGATACAGAGCCAAAATTCAGTCCATCTTCATCTTCATCATTTTCCTCTTCTTGTAATTGATCATGGTTATCCTCATGATCATCTTCTTCAGCAGAATCATCGTTGTCGTCTGTACCATGTTGTGACAAACTATCCATTCCCTCGATGGTGTTATTAGAGTCATGAGCGCTGTTAATCATGGTGGGCTTGGCACTTGAAGTAATAGTAGACATTATTGTGTTGGGTGATCTCATACAACTGCCCCCAGTCTCTTCTCTTTCTTGACCTGGCATATCGTCTATTACGCTTGATACATAGTTAAAAAGTGATTGATTTTGGTTGATGTGGTTTCTTCGATGTCTTCTACGTCTTCTTGAAATAGTCCTATACTTTGGCATCTCCCGTTCTTCCAGTGGTGTAGCCAAATCAGTTGCTATACTAAGAGCGGTAAACCAGTCAATCATAGCGCTGGAGTTTACAAACTGAAATAAAAATTGCTCACCCTCCAACCTGAGTCTTAAAACGAATGCCCGTCTTCGATAATCTTTAGCTAAACCGAATTTAGCATTTTGCATCGTGTAAGAGTGTATTAAATATTTGTTTAGCTGAACAGACATTGACTGATATGATGCTGTGTTTGATTCTATACTTGTAATAGATGACTGGGAAGATACCAACGAGGAAACCTCATCATTATTTGATAAAGAAGAAGAGGTTGAGTCTGATCTAAATTTTGTCTTGAGAAATGATTTGCCTGATTCAATAATTGTTCCAATTTTGCCTTGTTGGTCTTTGATGCATGTATCCTGAATATTTTTAGGTTCTGCAACTGGAGAAGTGGAAGATTCACAAGGGAAAAAAGAAGCCGTAGAATTTTGATTTGCGTTGAAGGAGTAGGAGTTGGTTGATGAGTTTAATTGATAAATATTCAGTTGTGTATTGTTTAATTCGACAAAGCACCATCCCCAACGTCGCGAAGGGACCCCAGGGCTTGAATACAATACAGACTCTAATTTTCTTTGAAGAACCCCTATTTTGTGTATGGAAGGAACGTATGCAGGAAGATCTTCTTTATTTTCTTCTTTCCGTGGGTAAATAGGGTATCGTGGCGCTACAGGAGGAAGCTCTGAATATATTGGGGGATATTCAGGAATCTCTTGAAAAACGCTCCGAGCATTCTGTTTAGCAGTGTAATTAGCGTAATTTTTGAGGATCTGTTGTTCATCATCATAGGTATCTAGAACCCGATTTTTAGACTGAATTTTGGAAATCAAAGAGAAAAATGGCATTCCAGGAATATATATTGTTGTAAAGCTATAGAAATACTTCTAGGAAAGGTTGATCAGAATATAACTCGAGTGATAATAAATGAAATATGGCATGTGCATTAGCTTTTAAAAGCTATATGAAAAATTAAACGTAAGTCCTCTGTTTTTTGCTTTGTATTATACCTTAATCGAATCAAGTACTAGGATGATTGTATAGATAAACAAAGCGATAAACTAAGAGTGTTTCAAAGGTTTGATCTGTGTATTCCTTATCCCTATAATTAGTCACTATTGCAATAGACTAAATGTTTTTCCGGCAATTATTAAACTATATCTAAGTTTTGCCAAGTATCGAAAATTCCCACCCCAGATTTCAGACGATACGACAGCTATAGATTCCGACGTAATAGTAATACAACAAAAGAGGTTGCCCTTTTTATATATATCGCTGGGAATAAAAGAAAATTTATAAAAAAGTTATAAGAAGAAATTAAGGAGTAGATTATTATATTAAATATTAATATTAGATCACACACGACTATTGCAATTTAGGTTTCCATGTCATGAATTATATAATCGATATATAATACTTATATGATATTGCAATTGTGCCGATGAACCCTCATCGATCTCACTAGTTACAGAATCTGTTTGCACCAAACGATATACACAGTCCAGCTTGCTATTACTTTGAAGTTGCGAACCAGTTTAGCTAAGGGCCCACTATTTGATTGCGGGGTGTTGGTTCTATTTGCCAAAATCTCATATCCCTATTAAATTATGTAAGTAGCATTATTTAACTCTCCCGATTATGCCGCGTAGTTTTTGGTGGTGACGGTCCGCTTAACTTTATTAATCTCGGGGTCGGCATGCACAAAAAATTATAATCTCTTAAATAGCTTTTAAATTTACTTCCCCCATTTCTTCACACCAAATTCTATCAATTTTGTCTTGGATGGTCTCCCTTAATAAACTTTGAGGATTTACCCCAAATTTACTTAAATTTATACAATTTTGGTTGAAAATCCTATAATTCTTCTCTAATAATTGTTTAGCTTTATCATCAGGTGACCACTCTTTTCTAGTTTTGTCAATATCTGCTCTATGGAGTAATAGTTTGCACTGAGAAGTAATTACCGATGATGTTGCAGTATCTTTGGGTAACTTAGAGCTTGCGTTAGAAAGGTATTTAGAAGCAAGAGAATAAATTTTCCAACAATCCTCCTTAGTAATTTGCGGTTCAAAAATAGTGAGTTGCTTTTCATAGAATTCAATGACACAATCCGAGGCAGCAGAATATCTCTCAACACAATCATCCGAGATATTAATTTTCTGAAAAGGTTGACTGTTATCACCTGTTGCAATTGGAATGACAAGTTGTGACCAAATCATTTCAATATCAGATAAACTAGTAGCCTGTGTTGAAAAATACTTTAATATCTCTATGGATGCTGAGTTGATGTCCGATTGTGATAGTAACGGGATGCCTACAGCGTCAAGATCACAATTACAATCACAGTCTTTATTGTAACTGTCCAAATTTAAAGATTCGGTAGGATACTCCTTCTGAAGTTGAATGATGTGGTTTATAATGATTCGAGATTTGTCACCGATGAGTGTAATGATTATACCAAGATCCTGTTCATCTGTCGCAGATTCAATCCAAGTGTTTATACAACCTAATGAACTGGTTAAAGTCTCTAATAAAGTACTTGGAATGACAGTATCAGATTGTGCCGCTTCAACTTCATCATTTTCTTCCCCTTCATTATTTCCCGTACTAAATTGATTATTATCATTTTCACCATTCGAATTATTCATTTCATTCACGAATTTAAGCAGTTCAGTTATCTGTATCCCTAGAACATTTCCAAATGATGTCAAAGCATTTTTAAATGATTCATTCTTCAAATTCGTACTTTCATCGTTAGAATCTTCTTCTTTTTGTGCCAGTTCCATTAAAACAAGACTATCATTAAACCCAAAATCCCAGCCATTCTTATACCCAGTCATTACAAATAATTCACGTATATAACCATACAACGCTGCAACATTATCAATACTTTTAAGTACTAGAGAATCTTGATCATGAACACCACTTTGTCGAGTTCCCAGTGTTGTTTCAAAGGTTAAATTTCCAATGATGTTATCGCGAACCTGTGTGTCATATTTATTGTCCAAATCAATGAGCTTTGCTTTATAAAGATATTGAAATTTGATCTTCTCCAAGGTAAATTGAAAATTTGTATACACATAAAACACCAGTCTTGACAAATTATAGCATAAATCATTTAGAACATTTAAGTCATAATTCTTGAGTTTTCCGCTATTCGTGATTAGATATAGGTTATCAAAAAGGGATTTAAGAGAACTAGAACCAGTACTACCAAAACATTGGAGTCCTTTAACATAACCCTCATAAGCCTTTGAATAAAATCTTAGTGATTTAGAGAGATCTGATCCAAACCATCTATCACCCGATTCCTCATCGTTTATTGCATCTTCTAGAAAATCTTTTGGAGTGGTGGGAGTTTTAATTGCTGCTTTCTTTTGGTTTCTGTTCAGGGTTTTCAGCGCCTTCAAATTCAGTTCTAGTGCTCAATGGTTAGTATTGCCAATGTATTTTGTTTTCTATCAAATCTTCAAACTCTCACTTTTTGTGCTCATATTAATTGGGTTGAATTTAAAAGAAAATTAGTAATTATTAAATTTGGGGATTGAAAATCATGTGACCTATAAAATACCAATTGGGCTATAATAATACACATAACAATTAAGAATAAATTAAATATATAACATAAATTATAGCTTCGAATCCTGAAAAACACTTTGGGGATTTTGTAAGAATTTTAGGAGGTCTCCGAAGATTTGTTTTCTATATTCTTCTGTTTCCTTATATAACACGTGATAAGCGCCAGAATACTCCAACAGCTTAACATTTTTGAAGCCATGTTCAATGAACAAACGGGATCCTTTGATGTCATTGATCTCATCGCCCGTACCATGTTGAATTAGAACCGGCAATGATTTCTCAATACTCTTGGAATATTCATAATCCAACAACTTTACCCCGCGTCTAATCATATGGTGCATTTGCCTGAAGGTACAGATCATTGGAGAGAGCTTATCCTCAGCAAGTTGTTTTTGGAACACTTTATCGTGTGAAGCTTTTGTAACGTCAAGGCCCGTATAAACATGGATCCTGGGAACGACTGCAGATAGTACTGGCAGGATCATTCGGGCTGCAATGTTAGGACTAGTATATGGGTGTAAGAGAATCTCTGGAGCACAGGCAATAACACCAGTAAGTTCTTTCTTATGGGTCCCCATAACAGCGTAGTTGAGTACTATCCCACCTCCCATCGAATGACCAAGAAGGAATAGTTTACCAGTGAAATCACTTTGTGTGATCAAGCGGTTGATAAAGAAATCCAAATCATCAAAAGTGTGAAAGTCATCCGTGACAGCAATTGATTTCCCAAGAGATGTATTACCAAATCCACGTTGGTCATATATGAAGAAATTATATCCTTTTGGACAGAAATATTCAGCGAGTGAATCGTAGTTGCTAAGATGCTCTGAAAAGCCGTATACAAACAGGAGATTTCCTATTGGTGTTATTCCAGCCGGAGGGGACCAAGAGCGGGTGTGAAATGATGCACCGTTGTATTCAACAACACTGTTGGTTGCAATTGGCGCGTCTTCCATTATTATTGTCTGAAGGTTGGAGAATCAGCAGAAGAAAAGGTCACAATTCGGGTAATTATAATGCAGCCCAACACCCTTTAACCACCATCCATATAATATACACCATTTTTTAGATAAATACCATGGGAGCGAGAATAGTTCCTCCTCAAGTGGTCCACATCAAAAGAAAAAGAAATCAAGATCCATTACAGGCGCTTATATTTGAGGAATCACGACGGCACAAGAAATCAAAAAATGATTCTTATGGTATGTTCTAATCTAGACCACTTTGATCCTAAACTAATTTAATCGTCCTAGTCTTTACTTTTGCTCGCACCATCAATTCACACGAATCCCTAGATAAAGAAACAAGTATTCTAAGAGAAAATGCAAGCCAAAGCAGAAAGAGAAAAAGTTCTGATCTGCTAGAAGCTAATAAGAGAAATATAAAAGATGGTAATAAGAAGATTTTTTACTTGCCTAAACAAAAAAGACAGGAGAAAGAGAAAGTCAATGTTCAAATCCCTGATGCCTTAAATGAGATGGTACAATCATATTTACAACAAAATGAAATGGAAAAAGATGGTGGTGATAATAATAACATGGAAACAAAGCAGATAAAGACACCAATACGACATAAAACTAAGCATGTTAAGATCATACCACCAAAAGAGGGTACATCGGATGATACTATAAAAACTGTGGATATTAATCGTGATAATATTTCTCTTAAAAATGATATTGATGACATTTCAATGGGAGATGATAACGATGACTACGTTTATGATGTGTATTTTCAAGATCGTTCATCGGAGGTAAATGATTGGAAATCAGCAAATATTGGTTTGATCAAGTTAGATGAAGATGATGAAGCACTATTATCAAATGAAAGTGATATAGATAGTGTAGTAGCCACCGATGATGAAGACTCAAATGCTGAGGATTTTTACAAAAATGACTATCCTGATGAAGAAGAAGAAGATGATGATAGATCAATTATAGGAAGCGATGATGAATTATTTGATGAACTGGACAGTCAAATGGGGAAACTACAAGTAGCTGATGATCAAGAGGATGGTTATAGTTCTGGAGCAGTTGCTAGTGATGATGAAGATGATGTATATGTGATTAAGAATGATAGCAGACGATTTAGTACTCAAGACTATCTACGTAACAATGGAAATTTAAATCTTGAAGAAGGTGAACTCACTTCTAAATCTGCTTACCAATATTTGTATGGAGATGATTATGATGATATTGACGATGAGATGCATAGGTGGTGACTCTGGTGAGATATATATTCATAATCTTGATTTTGCATTATATTCTCTTCATCCAATAAAAATATAGTTTAATACGTCTAAATACAACAGTTATAATAGAATATATCTAGATTCAGAGTTTTGATCATCTATAAGTTTTTATATAGATTAAATTCATTCTACTTCACTTTCAATTAAAGCAAATAATGCACTCAAAACTCGTTTTGCATCCACAGATAAACCACCATGGAAAAATTCACTTGTAATCCATCTTCTAATGCCTCCGATTTTATAAGCAGCTTCAGCTGTTAAATTGAAATCAACAAATAAATCTTCCGCATATGTCGCGGCCACTACAGGGACAACAATTTGGTCCTCTGTATTTGCCCCATAATGTCTATTAGTTAGTTTTTTCAATACATTGACATCATAAAGAGGTGACCATAAGTCATTTTGTGCAATGTACTCAGCAACTTCTTTGAAAGGGCGTAGTTCAGTGAAATCATCAAACATCGATTTGAATATCATCTCTCCAGTTAGATAAACGGCCTCACCACCATCAGCTGCTGAATTAGTTTTTAAATCATAGTTAAAGCACTTTAAGCTTTCTTCAGTTTTTCTCAGTCTATCGGCAGACCAATTACTCTTCATATGACCTTCACAATAAATAGCCTCATGTAAAACAGCATATATTATATTTGTATCAAAGCTTGATTGTTGGGTAATTTTGTTTAAAATATAGAAACTTGGCACTCCATACACATCTAAATCATAAACAAATCTGATAACAATTTGATGGATTATATCAATTCCTCCTTGTCTTCCAAATTCAATACCGAGTTGCTGAAATCTTTCAACTGATAATATACCTCCATTTGGAAGTGTAACTTTATTGGTTGCCAAATATTTCAGAATCTTCTTGATTCTTGAAATATCTTCAGGAAACTTATCATAAAATCGCTGATTTCTTTCTTTAGTCCTAGCATAAGTTGAATGATAAACATCATCTGGGTGCTTTAATAATGGAGGTATACCACCTGTAATTAGAACATTCTTTAATGATTTAGGACTTTTAATAACATAAAGTTAGTTGGGGAGAAATTTTGGTTTTTAATATTATGAACATACAAAAATGAGAGATAGGTGACCGAACAGAAACCTCCAAATGATTGCCCTAACAGTGACCAACGTTTATCTTTAGCCTTCACCAGCAATGCTTTTCTGATTTCCTCACAGTCCCGAACTAAATTTATTTATTTTTGTTAACGTCAACTCGCAAAAAAAGAGAACTAAGGTGGAATTAAGCAATTAAATACTAACCAATATTATCTGCTCTAAATTTTAACAAATATTCAGCCTGTTCCTTAACAGTTTCTAAATTTATTGAGTAATTATTGTTAGATGTAAGATAGCAGATCAGTAGAATTCAGTGCATACTAAATTTTTTAAGAGTTGACGCTTCAATGATGGTGCTTAAACCAGTCCCGCGTTGATCAAGGTAAAATACCTGAAAATTTCTTTCAATGAGTTCCTTTGTGCGCATAGAAGTCGCGAGTATAGGAGGACCTAAAACAATACGATTAGTTTGAAATCAATATTAAATGTGATATATATTAATCGAAAACTTACATTCAAACCCAGGACCTCCTTGGAGATAAGTAATGATATCTAGACATTAAAGAGTGTTAATTTCTGTAAGCTTTTAACAGGAAATCATAATTACATACCTGGTTCCTCTGATTTGTCCGTAGTTTTTTTAACAAGCATTCCGGAAACAGTAATAGTTTCTCCATCTGGTTTGTCATAATCCAATGGAAGCTTGAATTGGAGGATGGATACCGAGAGATCTGCAACCATATCAGTTAAAACAATTGTAGTCATATATAAAAGTTCAGCTTTATTTCGTACCTTTAATACGATAAGAGTCCAATATTTTATACTGAGTTTCCTCTTTTTCAATAATTGATGTTGACATTGTTCTTTTTGATATTATATGACTCAATATTTTTTTTTGTTGATTGATCTGTAAAAAAGGACAGTTGATGGGCTTGATGACAAATTTTTTGTACGCGTCAGTATCTGAAGTCGATTTATTTAAATAGCAGCTATGATATCGATGATTTGATATCAATGGTATATAAAGTGTTTTATTTACGGTGTTTGGCAATTGTGGCGTCTTAGACTTTAAAAAACTGAGCATCTAGGATCTTGGGCTAAAAGAGTTTAAATATAAAGACAATGTATTTGTGTGCAGCTCGAGAAATTTATAATTATAATTACGTAACATATAATATTACTTCATGGGAATTTCATACAAGCTTAAAGTTGTAAGATCATCGGGAATAGTTGAATGATCTAGTGATTTAATGATTCTATTAAATAGTTGATTTTTCTACTAATGGCACTGGTGCCGTGTTTAATGGGATGGGAATACAAATGGTACATGACAAGGAACTTCCATTAAAATACCCCATTAAACAGATAAATGTGTTAACCATGTAAGGCTTATACACCAGGAGAGTAAGAAAAGTGGTGTAATTAGCTTATATGGGTGGGGTGCCCCCTCATCTCCTTCCTTTAATCATGGGTTATCAATCATCTAGTTTTTAGCACAAAACATACTTAGCAGTACTTAGAGGACTTGAATTATATTAACTAATTATACCTATAAAAAAATATAGAGACAAAAAGAACATTTAAAATAACAGTAGGCAAAAATTGTTTAAAAAAATCTAATAGTTTTTTTGCTAAAGAATAAATACTTTCCTTAGTAATAAATAAAATAAATAATGTACTCAATACTTGCAATTGAGCAGAGGTCTTTGAGTGAATTCTTCCATAACGTTGTTGCAATTATAATTAGCTTTATGAAGTCTTTTTAGGAGCTGGTCCTCTTAAAATAAGAGTCGGTGCGACATATGGAAGTTGTGTATCAGCATGATTTGTTTGTCCAGGTGCAGCAAGTCTAAAACCAGTATTTTTTGGTGTAGATGATTTTGACGTCTGTGTCGATGAAGCACTAGATGTTGATGTCGTACTAATATAACTAGCGGTAGAACCACTGCGACTCATATTGGGGGATTCCAAAATTTTGTTTGTGTTTTCAGCGTCGAACGAAACCATTTTTGTATGTCTGTAAAAAAATTTTCTAACAAAGTGAAAAATGGGTATTCTCATACTTAAATACCAATAATATTAATATAAGGTTTGATGAAAAAAAAAAGTATCCTCTTGTATTCCATATTTAAGTTTAGCGTGTAAACCTTAATGTGACATTTTTTAGGGTCTATTTCCGGCATATAAGCACAACTAAACGTGTCTACCGGATCAGGGAGGGTGCACGCACGTGGGAAGTAAACGTGGATAAAATTTCATCTCACTTAATATAAGACATTACACTGTAAGAATGGATTCTAACAATTGCAATATGAATGGATTCTTCTAGTTGCAATTGGGTATTCTTTGATATGCCAATCGCCATTCTTCTAGATTAATCTTGGTATCACCCTTTGTATATCTCCTTGTAGCTACCTTCTATTGTTCATATATATGGGCCTATACATGAATGATATATTACTAATGTTCTTAGGCCGATATCAATACTAACACTTTAGAATCTAACAGGTACCGGTGGTGGAGTGGAGCACAATTTTTTAAAGTCAGAGTTGCCGAATTGATGTTGTGTCATACAGCTTCAACACAAACTTTATTATGATACTCTTTTTTTAAATATATCTATGTAGAAAAATGTTACAATTCTGATTCCTGCAGATTACTTTTGACTCCTTTTCTATTGAAACTTCCCTTTTCTTTTAACCTGTAATGGTCCTGCATAAAACTATTTAGTGTTATACATTTTATATACATAACAAAAGAATGACAAGTATAAAAATTACACGTAAATATCCTACTTCCCATAGATGAGCATTCAAATTCCAACAAAATTTAAAGAAATTTAACATTTGGAAATACTATGAAATTAAAGCACAGTTGAATTTATATATATAATCATAAATCCAATAGTGTATTTAATATAAATAATGAGTATAAGGTAAAATAAAAATAAACATAAAATAAAAATCTGAGATAGAACAAGGATCTCCCCGCTTATTTTGGCCTGCGAACAGGAAGTAAAAACATCTGATGCTACTTTTGATATGGCAATTGGGTAATATTAATGTAGCGTCAAAGTTACTGTTATGATCATGATAGTGTGCTATCGAAGTATCGAAGTGTCGATGTCGAAATAAGTGCAATATTAATATTGCTAATTAAAGGGTTCACATCTACGGACGCCTCCACGCTGCCATTTTGGGTGACGTAACTCGACGATTTATTTGACTTATATAACAATATTACCTATATAATGACTAGATATTTACCAAAATATATAACAGTTACTTACCCTTTCCCTTGGCGACTTTTTCAGTTAAAAGGGAGCCGAATATCTGGTGTATATAGCCTGGTCATAAGTATTCAAAAGAATGGCCAAATGTTAGTGCATGAATTTGCACCTTATGTGGGCGAAATGGCAGCCCTTTGGCAAAGTGGAGGCGTCCGTAGATAAACCCTATTACCAAAGCATTTTAATTTTTAATCATAAATTACAAGTTCAGGAACATGAACATGAACCTAGTCTATAGCTATTAATTTCTGGTGTTTGTACACAGGTAGGATTGAAGACGCCATGGTCCTGCTACTAGTAAAATTACAGGTATAATATAAGTATGTGATAGTTCGGTCAATAGTTTCCCATGAAATGTATTCTTTAGCTTCAATATTAATATTAACGAATCGATGTTACCAGCAGACATGTGCTGAGTCTGGAACTAATATAATAAATTTATATTCACGGTAGGTGTTAAAAGAAAAGGTGCAGTTGGTATAATATTAATGCGTTTAATCCCTGGAATAGACCGGTAATAAGAGGTCCAAAAATGCCATATATAGATATGCATATTAGATATATCAATATATAATATATAGAGCGTTTAACTCTTAGGCGATAGATAGCGCTTAATAATTATGAATTCAAACTGTATCACCATATATAAAACATTTGATATACATGTATAATAATATGTGACATACCTTTGGCAAATGAACCATACACCTATGCGTCCATATAATACATATATGTAATAAATATAAGCATAACAATTATAAAACTGTGAAAATTCATAAGGCCAAGCGAACCTCGGACAAGATATAGGCCTCACGATCGTATCTGTCTTTAATCCTTACTTAAGATACGAATTATTCACCAATATTCAAAAGCTGTCGACATGTCTTAAGCTTGTATGTTAAGTTGCTAACTATAAAGTTTTTATATTACTATAAATTTATAGTATACATGTATACACCTAGTACTAACATTATCAATTGTCATCTCTCTAGGCACGGGTTAAAGATATTACTATTAATTAGGGCAAGCAGGTACAAGCTCAAATGCCATCAATATCAAGCCAAAGGATTAAGTGTGGATATTGCTATATGTGACTATAGCTATAGCTAACAATATGAATATGAATATTAATATTATTGCCATAGCCTAGCTATAGGCCTGTATATAAAGTTTAAAGATGTCTTATTTAGCTTAAGCTTAATGCTTAATTATTATATCCAACTCCACTAAAACTCATATAATTATTATTCGATTACTATATATATTGATATCTAATTAACCATTTATATTTAAGCTTAAGAATTAATATTGTAGAATTATAATATAAGCTAATGGATTGAAATGCTCCACAAATTTGATTGTTAAGATATATATTATTATTATTGATCATGAAGCATATGAACTTACAATGCAGCCATTTTAAATTTTTTGGAATTGCCGTTATAATAATAGTATATTGTATAATACAGAGGGAAATTGATTGTTTTATTAATTAATCATTCTGATTGACCGAGTTTATATGATATATATGAATGTATAACATGTAATTATATATTATATATCCATAATATTCATAATAATATATTTAAGGACCGAATAATTTAGGGGGGTTCACAACTACAGAATTTAAAGAATGAAAAAGAAAAAATAAAACAAGCAAGAAAATATATATAAATCGTCTGATTCATAAAATAAATCTGTTTGAAACCGTTTAAATGTACCGCTCTCAAAGTCTAGACTTATAATATACCTTTCATAATGCCTTTTGAGACAACTAATCAATTGTGACAATTAACCAATTGAATAACTTCTGTAAATGTTCTTACAGAAGGTGTCATATAAATTCATAGTCTTTATATAATAATAAGAATTTTCGTGAAACCAATTAGCAATTGACAGAAAACAGTAGAGTTGAAAAAAATGTATATTAGACTTGGAATGCATACACATTGCACATAGTTGTCATATATATTATAATTGAGCGGATACTTCCAATTTAGAATATTCAAACCGCATCTTCGAGTTTGAGCTCGAGAACCAATTGCATTCAAGTTATTATTATATATATGGCATTAGTGAAATTTGCATATCTTGCTGTTGGCTATTGCGCATTGGCACTATAATATATGTGCTTGTTATCAATGTTACAGGTAGGTGCTATTGCATCAGAACACTATAGGAGATGGTTCAATTGCAAACTATGATAACATGATGAGAGTTGAGCAATATGCTATTACGAACGTTAACTATACTAAATTAACAATACTCAATTATATTTCTGTATCAGCAATAACAGGAGATTAATCTAACACGAGAAATAATTAGCCCTACAAAGGATTATATAAAGGTCATAAAAATTCAGTATACGTTTACGATTATACATGATATGTTATTTAATTTTATAACTTATAGCCGTATAATACGGTGATGAAAAATATTATTAATATACGTGTAAGTAGTAAGTATTAAGTATAAGTTATAAACTACATTTTTTCCCTTCAATTATTATTAATTAACGTTAAGCGTTAACGTTGACTTCGATACTGAAAGATATTTATGCACATACAGTATATGAATATAGACCACGTGCAACTGGGTTCATAGCTACAGTCACACCTGATACTTAAGACTCTCATAGCAATTGCAAGCAATAGCAGAATACTGGTATATCAGTTTTTGCTACATATCTATAATACTGCATTTCTTGGTAATTCCAATTGAAAATACCTTCAACGTTAATTGAATGAATCTATTATCAAAAGTATACGTATAACTTTAAATTTACGTTTGGTTGCCAAGCGATGGAAAGATGCCAGCAATTTTTACAAGGTTAGTTGGTTTAATTATATTATAAAATGATTGTATTATTCGTAGTACTTTACTACTATTTTCTAGAAATATTAGTAAAAAATTTAGTTATCGATTAGAGATATATAAGCTGGAATTAACAATTAATTCGTTCTCTCTAAATTAGAAAAATAATAGAGGCAGGAAGTTATTACCATTAGTATAATATCATTAATTAGTGGATATGATTCTTTATATATGATGAATCTGGTAATTAATTTTCAAAGACTTGGCTAAGTAATTACCACTTCAATACCCAATTGATATTCAATTGATCCTCAAATTTCAATTGATATTCCTAGAAAATAACACTATAGCTACGACTACGAAAAGGAGGGAAATTGTAATACAAACTTTACAGTACAAATACTGGTATAAAATTATAATCAGTAGCATTTTTCAACTGCTAACTTTAGTTTTACATACTCATGAAGAAATAATGAATATACTATTGAAATTTCGATATTTATTCTGTTCATTGAAGTTTGCAATTGAAATATTAATATTACATCCAGAGAGTTATAGCTGAAATATAATATTTATTACTCGAGATCGATAATATTTTCAATATCAAGAATGGGTATTAAACCTGGGTAACTAAACAGACCTGGTGGTACTGCTAACACCTATATGAGCTATATACACAAGTCTAAAACTATATCCTTAGCTGGCGAATAAGCAGTGATATAGCATTACATTTAATTACAATAAAGTAGACCTTAACATTAAGTTGTAAATAGTCGTGCTTCTTAATAAATAAATAACTTATATGCATGTATAAAATTTCGACATCGATGCCAATATTAGCTCATCGATATCGTAGATTATATAAGTTGTAATGAAGTTTTTTTATATTATATTATGCTAGCTATGGCTATAGCTATAATCACAAGTACTAGTATTGAATCAATTAATATTGAATTCAATACAGGTACATGATCATTACTGCCATTCCACTTAATTTAGGCCACATATTCGGCCCCTTTTCATTAATATTAATTAAACATTTATATACGTATTATAACTCAATATATATGTCCTAAGAAGGTATAGATAGTAATTTCTTATTCACAGGGATTTCTGTATTTCAGCATCTCTGTCGTTTTTTACTTTTGATAACAATTCTATAGCTCTATCCAACTTGCTGTTTAGATCTTCAAACGTAATGGTTTCTTACCTGACATTCTTGAATTTAATTAAACAAATATTTTTCTTTTCTACGTATTACCTAAATGCTCTAGAATTATTTATTTGTATATAAATTATTATTGTTAAAATTGTTAAAGTTATATTAAATGAAAACAACAAACTAGGTTACATGTAAAGATAACTAAATTTAAATGAGGATTGAATAAGTTTTTACTTGCAAGCTAACGTTAACCTTCATGATATCAGTTTACTTGTGACAATATAATTATACTTAAGTGTAGAGAAAGTAATTCATCAAGACGCGGCCGAAATTAAGTGAAATGGCTGTATGTAAATGGAGCCATTTTAATTAGATATTCCTTACATTAATTTTAATTATGAAGATATACCAGTATAAGCTTATAATATAATTAAAACTCAATTGCAACTTATTCATATTAATAGGTGCAGATAATAATAATAAGTATATAGGTATTAGCTTCTTAAGTAGATGTGTTAATACTAAATAAGTAATAAGTATAAATAAATATTTAATTAATCAATTATAATATGCTAAATCCATTATTATATATCATTGGAATTATACATATTAACCAGGGAAAAAACTCTTCTCCTGAAAATTAACTCATAATTATATAACTAGTATATGTTCAAAGAATAGAAATTTCAAAATCTTGCCAACAGATGGATCCGCCGGATGCCCCTGATAATGAAAAATATATATAAGCTAAAATTTAATGACTGTATATTATTATATATATCCTTATAGCTATAGCCCTTTGCGGTCGTGAGATACTGAAATTTATAACGTTAATACTAATACTAATATATATCAACTATTATCAGAGAGTCCAATATTATATGTGATTGGAATATACTAAAAAAAGAATTTTCAAATCTCGATGCAAGTGATTACAGATAGGTAGAAATATGTGAAACACAACACATTAATCGGTACACATTTGCATTGAGTATGAATTCCCATAATAAATTATAAGCTATAAGCTTATAATAACATCTATATAACTTATAATTATATAGATTTAACCCATATCTAGCAAGGCAAATGCAAACTTCTTCTCGGTATATAAGCCTTATAAAGCTTTAGATCAAGTACTTATCACGATTACAATCTATGCTATAAGCTTAAGCCATAT
The DNA here is from genome assembly GCA_001600815.1 of Alloascoidea hylecoeti. Taxonomy (NCBI): domain Eukaryota; kingdom Fungi; phylum Ascomycota; class Alloascoideomycetes; order Alloascoideales; family Alloascoideaceae; genus Alloascoidea; species Alloascoidea hylecoeti. The sequence continues at coordinate 808,826 of BCKZ01000006.1, forward strand.
ATATAAATTATAGTCCATATTTGTTATAGGACTATTCCTATATAGCTACAGAATGTTTTTTTCATTTATCGACTAAAAATATATATAAATAGTAATAATTGTGTTTAATATATATATAGGTATTGTAAGTTGTAACCGAGTATTATAGGTATATCTATGGCAAATGTAGGTATACCGGTGGTGCTGAAACTAAATCAATTATTACTTTTTTTTGTCACCTTTTACAATCAATTAATTATACCAATGATAAATCTGAAATCAATATAGTTCTGGCGATAAAATATAAGTTGATACAACCGGTACCCTTCATCTTCATAACTGGAAAAAGTTATATACCTTACTTATAACTATAAATATATAATCAATTAAGCTATAATTAAGTTTTATATATAAATTCTGTTTTTAGAAGAAATGCAGTCTAGAACTTTCAAAGTAGATATGATTAACTATTTGGCTTAATATAAGCGTAAGTAAACTTTTCCAATATTAATTAATTATAAGATGAGATTATAATTTGCAATTAGATATAATATCAATTGCAATTATAAGTTTATACTTGCAATTGGATATATATGACAAAGCACACACACACAAGGTATATACATTATACTTATAATTATATATAAAACTAAAACTTCATAACAAATGCATATTTTTTATTACCACGAATGCCATCTTCATCTTCGTGTCCGGTACTATTTCCAAAATAGTTTTGTTTAAAAGTTAATTGCACTTCAGAATCACAAAAATATATTCTTTTCAAGTATCTTATACTATATCATATAATTATAACTTGTAACATTAATATCCATATTTTTAGCGCAGATATTAAGAATAAGTTTATAAATACCAGTAAAATATATCGAAAGAATAACCCGTTGAGTATCTCTGTATAGGCGATAATTTCGCTTGCTGAAATCAAGATTATAGTATTTAACATTTATTCAACAATAGGAATAGTATATGTTGCAGGAAACATACCCACTCTTCTATCTACTGTTTCACCAATCCACCATTTATCATCACCTCCCTTTTTACTAATTATCTTAACCTTATCTCCTACTCTAAAACAGAGATCTCCAGGCTGTTCACCATCAAATGAATGAATCGCAACAAGGTCGAAAGATTTTTCTTGCTTTTCTTCCTGTGAATCCAATATCACGGTATTATCATCACTGATGTCATCTTCATCTTCGTCCTCAATACTATTTCCAAAATAGTTTTGATTTATGCCATTAAAACTTGATAATAACGCATCTACACTATCAAATTTGTTGTAATCCTGTTCACCAGAACCCGAATATTGGCGTAAGGATCTCAATAGTAACACAAGTGTAGCACCCGAACAGGAAGTTAATGCTCTTGCAAGGAAGATGTTATGAGTATCATGTTTATCTTGCTCAAATGTTGTTGTTATAGGGCAATATCCCAACACAGTTTCACTTGGTTTCACTATACCAAAATTAAAGCTTCTTTCACTAATTGAAAACTTACGACCTGGACTTTTCTGCCCCACCAAAGTGATCGAAGTCTGGTCAGACTTAGGAGTTTCGTATCTGGATCTAGAGATAGGAAGAGTTCTAGGGCTGGTGGGGATTTGTATGCTAGGAAATCTCAGAGACTTGCCATTAATAGGGGACGAGGAATTTGAAGGACTAGATGCTTTTCGAAAAATGTTCCAAGAACTTATGCTCTTACCACTTATATTGCTTACAGTGCTCGTAGTGCTACTACTAGACATGGATCTGTTTCTTGCACTTGTTCTTGGTGGCGGGACTCCTGGTAATGGAGGAGTCGAGACTTCCGGGACGTGCTTCCGAGAGGGTATTGATACCGGAGATGAATGTCCCCCCGGGAGATAAGTTGAAGTCGAACGTCTAAAATTAAATGGTTGTTGGAGAGGGTCTGCATCATTCTTAAACATTCCTTCAGATTGGTCAGTTGGCTCCACATTATGCGTTATAGACATCGTTTTCATATCCAAATGGACTTTGTCCTGCTTTACCGTCTTCTTGACGACATTGGATGTAGCCGCTATAGTTGATGTCATGGCCAAAGTTAGTTCCCTTTTAATTTTGTCAGACTTCGTATGCTTCCATATCGGTGTCTTGATCACATTACCGTTGGAAATATGCTGTAGGGCTTCCGTTTTTGTTTGAATCGATTCGAAGTCATTTTCCCATTCATGGCATATATCTTCGTAGTCCTGTGGGGTCTCAGTCATCCGATGCCCATATCGTTGAGTGTACAATTCGAAGTTTTCTTTCCATATTCTAAATATATCAACTTCAGTTTGGTAGACAATTGATGTAGTAATATACAAAAATTCGGTAATCTGACTAAAGCATTGGGGTAATCCTTTCCTCAACTTAGCATCAAGTTTGAAAAATACATCAGAAGCTTCATCCAACTCAATTTCCGCTTTTTGTAAAGATTCCTTTTCCTTGTCGGTAAGACCTTTCTCACTCTCAGACTTATCGTGCAACTTTTCGACGGTCTCGGTGAATCGTTCATAATCAATTTTTTTGTGGCCTCTTTTCTTCAGTGACTTCTCCACTTCCTGCAGATATAGTGCCATTTCCTTGCATTTTAACACTACAAGTGTTTCAAGATTCCCTAATAACGGCTCAGTTGCTACTTTCACTGAGTTGCACATTCCCCTGTAATCTTGGAGCTGTTTCATGGTTATAGATGGAGTAATTTGGTGTTCTCGTGGGGTCTCATTTATGCTTAAATCTTCTTTCTTGAGATCCGTAGGAAGGTCTCTGTAAAGTTCCTCGTATAACTCTAGTATTTCCTCATTGCGATTTTGCATATCTCTCCAGGCTTTAACGTGGATGCCAATTTGTCCTGTAATAAAAGTTAATCCGTTGACTGTAGTTGCTATATCTTTTGACCAATCCGTAACTACTTTGTCGTCAGTTGTCTTGTCCCCAATGTGTCTCAGTTGATGCGGTGCACGGGCTAGTGCTTTCTTTGCGCCTTTAAAAGACATAATTTTTCCGAGGAATTAATTCTCTGCTTTGTGTTTATATTAACTAATCTATCTCAGGGGATGGACGAGATAACTCCTTGGGCACTTGTGCTTTGTAACTGAAAATATGCGTTAAACTTGGTATTAGGATTAAAGGAGAACCTCCCGAGGAGCCGAAGTGGTTACTTCCGGGACATATCGCAACTATATTAATATGCCTATTAATTAGCACTATTCTTTAAATTATTAATTATTATTAATATTCACTATAATTAACTTCTATAGGATTTATATAACTAGACATTATTTTTTTATGTATTTTTTATATTTATTTACATTTAAATATACTTATATAAACATTATGGAGACAAGAGATAAGTTATAGGTCACAATCACCAGTATAAAGATAAACGGATATAATATACCACAAACATATGCATGTTTTAATGGAGGAAATGACCAAAAAGAAAAGAATCCCAATTGCAAAAAAGGATCGTAGACATATCGATGCTATTCAATAGCATCCAATATTTTTTTTTTTTTTTTTTAAAAAGGCAATTATAAGTAAAGTAAACAATATTGTTAATACTAGAAAGACACATTCACAAGCAAAGATAAACCAAAAAAAACATAAAGCCCAATTAAACAATTAAACTGTCAAAAAAATAAAAAAATAAATAATAAAAAAAATAGAGCAAATTAATAAATATAGGAATAAAAACGAGTGTATAGAGACAAGGCTCAACTATACAAAAAAATTATTAAGAAAATTTTCATCATTTTTCTTTTGAACACCAAAATAAAAAGATTCTAAATCCCAGGAATTGAAGGCATGTATAAATTATTAGTGTAAAGTATTAATCGGTAAAACTGATAGAGTAAAAAAGATAAAGTAAATAGTATATTAAATAGGAATAAGAAAAAGTAGAGAGTTAAATCCAATGGATTTAACTGTCTTATATATGTAACTATATAGGCTAAATAATAATAAGGAGGTGGCAATAATATTAAGGGGCTTGCTGTAGTATATGAATGACCACGTAACCCCTGCATATCTAATATGCAAGGCATGTAGTTTAATATAAATCTGAAACATATGTAGATCATTTGATGATTGATCTGCACTGCATATCGGATATGTAAGCATGAAATAAGTTAATTAAAATTGAAATAACAACATAAAGCAACAATTGTTCATGATCGAAGTCCTTCCCTTCTAGAAATACAATGAAGCCGCCGAAAAAGAAAAAAGTGAGCGCAAAAATACGCTCATGGTTAGACAAACTCCAAAAGTCAGTATCAAAGTCAAAGTAAATCGGTTACAATTAAGACAATCTTTCCATAATCAACGCTTTACATCTTTTATTTTCATCAGATGTAAGTATGTGGTTTTCTAACCAGTCTTCCCCTGTGCTTCGACGACCACAATGAACACAAACACCTTCGTGACCTAATTTAGAATTAAGGTTCTTGAATCTGTTTACGATTTTATCATAATCAAATCTGAAGTGGGTATGAAGTAAATGCTTCTTAAAGTCGTATTTTCTGTTAAATTGACCTCTCTTATGGCGACAAAGATGTCTTGGAAATGGGCACTTGAAACGTCCATCAGGTTCATGTATTCTCATATGTCGGGGCAAGTCTCTAACCAGGTATTCGTTGCAAATAGGGCAGATATGATTGTCTGGTTTATCATGATAAGTAGATTTTCTTTTACCGCCATTTTTAGCCTTTGATATTTTACTTTTTGACTTTGTTTTGGAACCACAAGCAGACTTTGCTTTAGATTTCAAAATATCGACAACAGTAGGTTTCTCAGTAAGTGAAATACAAATTTTATTCTCATGTACTGATTGCTCATCCAATTGAGGAGATAAACCCTCATCGCATATTGTTTTATCTCCATCTTCGAAACAAGAAACATTGGGAGAGAATACCGAACTAGATGAATCAGAAGGAGTTGAAAAGGATGAGCATGATGAGCAAGCAGGACTATTTGAGTAAGAGGAAAAGACAGACTCTCTTGAATCTGAACACGAAGACCTTAAAGAATTATTAACCAAAAATGAATTGGAAGGCTGTGAGATAAATTGAGTATCAATTGATTGTTCAGCACTATTTTGGGTGAACTGTGGAGAAACAGAGATACTTCGATTACCACCATCCTCTGCAATTGATAGTGGATTATTAACATCACCACAGAATATAGAACCAGCCATGCTAATTGAGCCAGCCATATTGTCAAATTCGCCCAAACTAGTAGGAATCTGATAGTCATAGGAGTTATTTGAACAATAAGATATCAATTGATTACTCTCAACTCCGTAGATATTAGGTTGTTGGCCCATAACACATTCCATCTTAGTACGGTGTTCCCCGTAATTATTATAAATTGTATGCTGATTGTTTTCACATTCAACATCATTTAAGAGGAATTCATTCAGTGGTTGGTTAGCAAGAAAATGCATATGCTGAGAGTCAAGGTTGATATCATTAGAATAGGAACCAGATGGGGTTGAGTAATAGGTTGGTGGGTTAGGAGAGACAGATACTCCCGAGAGCATTCCATCATTTTGAGATTCCAAGAGAATCTTGTTTGTTGAATATAAAAGCGGGCAATAGGTAGTCATCTTAAATAACTAAATTGTTTGTATGTGTAGGTATGAATGTTAATTATATGAAATGAATTGTTTTTTGACAGCGAAGGTAGGGTGGACTTAAATAATAAGTTCAGAAAAGAAGGGAAAGCGAATAAAAGTAAAGACGGAAGGGACAAAAAAGAGGGAATATGGCATAGTTTATAAGATTTAGAGGAGTAGTATGAACAAGACGGAATTTAATATTAATATAATTGATGAATATGATAATAACCGATAATTAAGGTAGCCCTTATCCCTTCTTCTTGTAATTATATTACTCTCATATTATTCTCTGGTAATTATTCTTCGGGCTAGGTATACACCAATGTAACACAAGGCACGTATGCACTGCATTGATGCTTGTTCGTACGATGTGCTGTGATATGTATATTATAATACAACTTATGGGACTTTTTTTTCACTAAACACTGCGTGTGCTGTAGAAAAGTATTAAAAGTATCACAATATGCATTTGAGACATACTCGCTTGCCTATTGAGGTGTCAAACATAGTTATGGGCCATGCACCCCCTAAGTAGGGAAGAAGAGGCCAGAGCTATGATGTTATGTTCTCATTAATATGTTATCAGCCAATATTAATATTATGAAATCTATCACGTTGTGTTTATAATAACCGATGGAGTTGGTCCTCCCTTCTCGCGTCAACGTCCGTAAGCAATTACAACTGTGTGTCTGTTCATAACTAAACATCCAACGCTTCAGGAAACTATCCCGGTTCGTGGTCATAATATCCACCGTAGGCATTGTCTCTTCATTATGTAATCATTAGGTAGTATGTTTCATGATGCCATGCCAAACTGCTAATTTGTGTTTGATTTTTAGTGGTACTTCCTACCAACTGTAGCCATATTCTACAACATCCATAACGTTAAATTTTATACGAGCCCTAATTATAAATATAAATCTTATTTATAGAATTAGAACAGCGGGTATACACTTTTGTCTAGGCTCCGTCTAGACTATGGTCTGATCATCGAGTGAGGTTATAATCTAGATCTGGAAAAATGACACTATTAATCTCAATAGGATTAGTACCATATCAGTGGTTATATTCTATAGCTATAGCTACTATAAGTTATATCGCACATTAGTAATGTGCTAATGATACCGATAGATTATACTGTTATAGTTGCTATAGCTAATAAACATGTACAATTAATATATTAATATTAATGTACTATTGTTAACGTTTGGAATTGCAATTCTTAAAAACTTATTCGGGTAAAAGTAATTATAACAATTGCAAATTCGAAGAGATTTAATATTAATATATAACTGTAATTAAGTCCAGATTTTTCCAGTAATTATAACAATTACAAATAGTCGTTTGCTTAATTGGAGAACAGACAATTAACAATATAATAATCGATAACATACTCTTAACTTAATAGTAGGGTGATAATCAATATCGTATATTTAGTCACAATGGACCATAACACTATTATGGTAGTTTCCACAGTGTTCCCTTCTGATATAATAATGGAAATAACTTGTATAATTAATTAATATTAATCTTTTGAAGTAATATTTCCACAGGTAAAACCCTAACTTAGTTGTCACCCCTTAATTAGGTGATAATTCAAAGACACTATTAGCCCTATAGCTATAGATAAAAAGGAGCGCGCGGCATACAGAATATCTTTCTCATATTATAGTGTGACAAGCATTTTTATTCTTACAATTGAGATATATAAAGAAACTGACTCGGCTAAGGTTCAAAATGCTTGAAACTTTTATAATATGCTATATTAATATATATATATTATACATTATACATATGTTCGTGTGGAGCCAGTTGCAATATTGAAAATGGGGCCTTGCACACTTGTAAAGGAATTTTTTTGTTAATTATATTTAAATTTAATGAGAAGATGTACGATGTGTATATTAGAAAATAAAATATAACTAATATAGTATATAGCATATAATTATTATAGCCAGTAACTAAATAATAAATCTATACTAGTATTATGTTTTAGATACTGATACTGATATACTTTACCTGGGGAGTCCGAACTAACGATGAGATTATATGTAAATAATGTAATGCAATTGACAATTTTACACACACTTAGTTTAACTTATAAGGGGCTATAATTTCTAATTATTGTTGATATTATTGTAACAATACTATAGCTCTATGATCAATGCTACCTCATCGTGGCATGGTGCGTTTGATTGAGATTGTTTCACCTGAATTTTGTTACTAATACCTAAATTTGCCCTGAAATATACCGACTTTAAGCACTAGCTATATTGACTTAAATTATTCAAATAAAACTTTTAAAAAGGGTCAATTAATGCGAGCAATTAACAAGAAAGTTACATTTGAAAGATTTAAAGCTTTAAATAAGGTACATATTATAAATTCAATATACTAGCTACTATAACTATAGGGTAAGTTGCATACGAGCTCCATAACCAATTTTTTTTAAAAATTTAACAAATTTATCTAATACCTATATGAAAGCTACTCATGTTAGGTCTAGTAGCTTTTTGTTTTGAAGATTGTACAAGCATTTGGGGTCGTTCACCAGAGATGATTTTCTGAGCTTACGGTTAAGGTTGATAGCACACTCACAGTTTTGTATGTAACTTTCTCTATATAATAAGGTGTCCGTCATTAGGAGTTAAAATATCTTTAGCTTCAATTGTCTTGTGAGATCTATAACCAAACTCTAGTAATATATTGAAATCAGTTGGAAAGATATTATAATTTATTGTTATCTAAGAATGTTACAACCTTTAGAAGGCACCAAAAATTACTATATACAGTATTATACACCTACTGCAGATACTTATAATCTCAGCAGATGCTATACTGTAAATTGTATTGTGGCTGATAAACGTTAAAATTGAAGAATAAATTAAATGCTGTAGCGATACAACAGTTACAAAAAAACTATCAGCCATAAAAAAATATTTTCGTGACATAACAAGCAAAATATTTAGCTATACATTCTAATTATAAGCCTTGATTCAATTCAAAAGTTATACATATAACTGATATTAGTATATTTAATAATAAGCCTTTTAAAATTCAAGAATTGATATATAATTGTCGCAGGTTAAGCTTAACTTAATTATAAAATGTCAATATTATTTCTCAATTGCAATGTCCTATATACAACATATATTTTACATATACGCATACGGATATATGATATATTTTCCTCTATATTCCGGGATTATAAATATATTGATATAGTTAATGAATACTATTGAATAGAGTGATAAATCGGTAAAATTGCGGTACTATGTGCATTCTAATTAACAACCATCCGTGCTCTTAAGATTTTTTAAGAAAAGATCATAATTCAAAAATTATACCCACGTGCGTCAGGATCCTCTGTCTTAAGGATATCACCTAATATTGTGAACACATGTGTAATTATAAGGGAGCTAATAACTTGACTATTTATTAGCTACTGGTAGTGAGTCTGACATGTTGAATATTTTATAACTTAAGCTCCAATTGAGAAAAAGTTATATAAATATTATACTAGTATATGTTACTGATTATGTTATCTTTCCTTAATTTCCTTGAGAATATAAAAGGAAAATACCTGCGTTCATTACCTGCATCTAATATCAAATTATAATAATAATCATAATCTGTTGTATAAAACCTTCGATTAAATCTTGACTTTACGGATGCTATATATTCAGAATTCAATATTAATTGTTAAAGAATAAGTAGCTATATGTATACTGGTATATATTGATCATCGCATATAGTCGTGTATTAAAATTGATCGGGGGGTATATAGCTATGGAGTTACATATTATACTTAATTAAAGGTTATATTAATATTTGCTCATCGCATATAGTTATAATATGCATATGGCATCAAACTCGACGATGTTGCAATTTATATACTACATCTATATTTGCATGTCTCTTAATACTTTGAATACATGTAATTCTCATGCTATTCCCCTAATATACACCAGAGCCTTTAACTAATTTGCATCACTCACGTGGACCTCGGGGAGCAGGATAGAAACTTTAGATCAGATAATATAACTCCACAAGTAGATCAATTTTGTAAATTCCTGGTAACATTTATCCGATGTTTGCTTCCTAAACTATTCTCGTTCAAATCTTCAATTAACTCTCTAAATTACTCAGAAATGTTATATGACAAATAACTATTAAATATACCGATATACCATAATCAATAGTGTGTACATCTCCGAGCTCGAGTGGTCTTAATATTTTATTCGCAATTGAGTGAAAGTATTTTATATTTTTCTTTCATCTTATCATTAAAGACTTATAAAGCTTATATTAGCAATAGTGAATCTGAAACTACTTTTTGATAAAATTATGTATAATTTTAATTAATATTAATATGATAAAGGACATAATATCCAAATCTGGTGTATTTAAATAATCAGTATATTTTTGTATTTCAAACTCACAATTTGTATAAAATCATAATCTTCAAATTAAATTTTGTAGATAGTGAGTATTTAAATATAGGTTAGGAATCTAAATTGAATATTAATCAGATATGTGGTCTATAGGCCTATATTATAGTTACATATATTTTATGTATGGCAGAATATTCTTCTTAAGATTAGAGAATGTTAATGCTGTTTGATGCCACATTATTATAATTAATAGTAATATATGATCACGATTCACGATATAGATATAACCTTATAGACTTTCATACTTTTCCTATCAAAATGCATTTTTTCTGTAAGAAGAATTTCCCGCTCTTATCGATATGATTATCGTTATCAGCTAACGACTTACGCACGCACCTTTATACCGGTATATAATTGTGAATTCTGATAAAAAGATCAAGTGTTGTGTATAGGCATTATTATAAGTTATATCATACCGGAGTAATCCATCTTTAATAAAGAAGAGTTCTAGTTTATGATAAAAACAAAATGAAAAATGTGGCGAAGAAGTGAACCGCTCCGCAATTGCAGGGGAATATTGGTACTCGAAAGCTGTCGACAGGGGTCGTGCAACTTTTTGACATAACAAAATATTAATAAAATTTTAAAGAGATTCACGATAAAATAGCTCTTCACCTAATGTTTTTATTAAATGCTCAATTAATTTTCTCCTATATATGTGAAAGAAAACAGAAAACAAATATATGATTAAACTGATGAAGAAACATGATAACAAAATAATAATAATTAAATATAAATGAACTATATTTTACATCAATTGCAATATACATAATATCAACAAACACAAAAGTTTCTAATTTATTACTATTTATTAGTATTATCGATCGAATTTACTCCATAGATCTATATAAATACCAGCTTATATGAGTGATAATATATTTACTGTATGCACTTGATATATAAAACTATAGCTATACTTTTATCTACATTGCGCAATACAAATTAATTAATTTAATATACATATCGGGTTTATAATTTATATTGGAGTAACCAAAAACTGCAATTGTTGGTGTAGGTTTTCTAATTGAATACATTATGATTAATTAATTATAACTTAAATTGTGAATTTACATTATGTAGCCGATGTGTCAATATCCATTGCATTTTTGCAAATAACAGCCGCTATGTAATGTGTTAAGTTGGCCTAATTACCGATTTTTTTCCTTTTTATTTTCCATCTACTTCGTAATTGGATGAGATATGATGTATAGGTATGCTGCACTTTTTTTTTACACATACTGGCTACCGCCATTAATGTAGTTCAAATATATCGGTAATCTTTGGTTATCAATTGCCAATTACAGAGTTTGACTAGACTAGCTTTATGGTAGATCATGGATTGGTAATTGTACGTAGTGATACTAATGAGCGTGCGCCGTGTGACCACTTCATAGTACTTCATACATGTATTTCTCGGAAAAATTGTTAATAATAATTATACATCAGTAGTTGTGAAAAAAAATTCTGTTGTGTGTGTGGGGGGTTGAAATTAATTAATTATTATCAATTTATCATTATTACATTAAATTTTACTTCAGTATGATCAGTATGAAACAGTATTATCACACTAGCAAATTTTAATATATTTAAGAAAAGTAATGAAAACATTTAAAATATTTTTTCTTTGTCGAAGTTTCGATGACAAGAACACATGTAAATCTATATCACAATTTAGGAGCTCAAAAGCTCTCCGGTTTAAACCGTAACTGATTCACTGATATATCCTTAGATAACGTTTAATAAGAGTACAACTTAAATGTTGTAATGGATTAGTGATGACAAGGTACCAATTTCTCAGTATGGTACTGAATAATATCCTCAAGTCTTCATTGTCATTTGCCAATTGCAATATTTATTTGAGCGATAACATCTCTCCCTTCTATAGCGAAAGAATTTATGACAATAGGCGAAATTAACAAAAAAGTAAATCATCGGATATTTCAATAATCATGAAATGAATTTCTTGTTATACCCTAGTGTCAGTACCTAGGCCCCGTTATAATTGTTAAATTTATGCTTGTAATTGCAAATGGAGTACCAACAATCGGTACTTAGAGGCATGACTGTGACTGTAGTATATGGTAGTCGTTTCATATCTATATGAATAAAAATTTTACATTTAAAAATGAAGTTGAGGTAGCTGGATCATAAGTGATATTTAGTTGGGGGTAGTTAGCTATACCTTCCAATATAAAGTCACTTAATAAGTCAATGCATCAAATTTTAGTTTTTTATTGTAGTTTGCTATTTATTGCCTAGCTATATGCGAGTTCCAGCAAGCGTCTAAAATTCCATTTCACTTAAATAGTGTTCAATAATTTTAACATAGTTAAAAGTACTATCAGGATAACTAAAAGCTGTTAAATTACAATTACAATCTCATCCATTGTTGTATTCAATAGATAATAAAACTAAAAAAGTGTATTAATATTGCAATTGTTAATGAGTTAGTATATGTAAAATATTCTGAGTTCTGATGTGAGTACTTGTAGCTGATGCCAGTAGCCGGTAGCTATACCAACCCCCCACTTTCAAAAGTAATTAATTACAAGTGCAATTGACGAGTACTCTAAACTATTTAAATTCACAATTGAATCATAAGACATAACAACTAGCAATTAAAAAGATATTGGTGATGACCTTTTCCACGTGATGATGCTAGATCCTGTTTCATGCGTCATAAAGATCTAACAATACAAACAAACAAAGCACATAAACTTTTTTTTGATTCTCCAAATATAAGATTTCCATTTCCTCATTTTCTTTTTTTTCCTTTTCTCCATTTAACACTTTCAGTCATATTTTTTTAAGATCTAAAATGAGCGCTGTCTTAAGATCCATAAGATCGATTGTTCCTCTTATTTTACTTGCAGGGTATGTGTAACATGAATATGCATATTTATTGATGTCATAATATTAATCTTTTTCAAAAGAGCAACGTTGATGCTTCTATTCATTGTTTTGAGCGGTGGAACTGAACATCGACCATTTAATCGATGGTACTGGCTTGAAGCTGATACTTCTTCCATTGCGGGAGCACCGGATACAACAAGATGGACTACTTACAATTATTGTGATGCCACCACTGGCATTAATACGGACTGTTCACACCGTAAGGCTGGCTTTCCATTTTCTCCAAAGGACAATTTTGGCACCACCGATGGTGTTCCATCTCCCTTTGTTGATCATAGAAATGTAAGTTATGATAATGTTTAAAATTGTATTCCGAATCGAAATATGAATTGCTATTCTCGACATACATGTGTGGGAAAACAGAATTATGATATCTGAATATTGATATTAACCTGCTTTATTTATTTCTAGTATTACTATCATACGTCTAGAGCTGGATGGGCCTTTTTTTACATTGGTCTTTTCTGTACTGTAATTGCCTTATTCATTTCTTCTTGTGCTTGCTTTACATTCTTAATTGGAATTATATCAACTATAATAACGGCTTCAGCACTCGTTTCTACTATTATTGCCGTTGTTCTTTATACTGTTATCTACGTCAAGGGAAGGAACAAATTTAGAGATGATGGTGATCATGCTAAACTTGGTGTAAAACTATTTGCATTTGCATGGACGGCAATTGCTTGTCAATTACTATCATTAATTGCCGGTTGTTTTGGAAGTTTCTTTGGAAGGGAGAAGAAGGAACAACAAAATGAATATCCTTATGACACATATGATGATCCTGTTACTGGAAATCGTGGACCTTCATCTGATACCGATAAAGAAGGGAAATCTTCATTTGAAAGAGAAAGCGGAAGGCATGGTAGTAGGGGTGTTTCATTCTTTAGAGTTAGAAAAATGAATGAAGCTGGCGAACAACTCGAAGAACCTCAAACTGTTGCTGTTCACTAAATTTAATGATCATAAAAATCAATCAACAAAAAAAAAAGGGAAATTGAAGAAACCTTAGCGCTTAGGTATAATTGAAACCAAGATTCAGAATAAGCTTTTAATTTCTTCATAGTTTGTCTGGGGTAAAAAAATATTCTTTTTAATAATCAATACAAAGTAAATCGCAAATTTCAAAATACCCTTCAATTGATATTTGTAATTTATTTACCCCATAGTTATAACTTTTATTTTTTTTATATATTTTTCTTAATACATCCACTAATAATAACCATAAGATCTTATAAATTTATAATTATAACGTAGGAAAACACAGACAAACTTAAAAATCTACAGGTTTGGACAAATAAGTAATATCAAGGAACCTTGGGAGGAACAAGCTTAAGGATGGTGAGTAAACAAAAAAAATGACGTATCTATAGTATACAATTTATCGAAAATTTCAAACGATTATAGTTTCGGGAACTGTTTTATTTAACACAATATTCGTATATGTCTGCATTTGTACCCACAACATTAGTAATTAGGTTTCAACTTTAAGGTTTGATTGCTGACAAGTATGGATAAAGTAGCAATATGATTATATGGTCAGCGTGAAAACAACATGTTCAATCCCCCCGACAAGAAAGCTCTAAATCGCCGAATCAATGTTGAATGAGTTTGTCTTTCGACGGCAATATGAATATCACATACCCAAAATTGGAGTTGTGACTGAATCATTGATATCGATATATATACCCTCAATTTATGCCATTCATTTCATATGGATTCTGACATCACCCAAACTCATTCCTTTGAAGTTTCTATAATTATACACATGCTTTTAGATAAAGCGTAGATCTAGATATTAATCTTAAATGCCGAGTATTCAAATATACTGAGAACCATGGCCAAAACCAAGAACAATTTGATTTCCATTAAATGTGGCGAGTTGTTTTTCAGAAGAGAAATCAACGTATAAACTTACATAACCTTTATATATGCATTCAGGATAGGCGTTAATCTGAATGTGCTACCGATTTCCGATATTTCATTTTTATTCTCTTCCTTTTCACTGCCACTCTCTTCTTTGTCATCAACTTTCTTCGCTCCATAATATTTTGTCTTCAAACTATCGAATATCATCAGCCGTCGTATCAAATAATTCTTATCTGCTTTTATTCTTCTTTTTTCTTTAACAATGAGTTATATAGCATTATTTATGAAGGTTATTGTGAGACATGGATAGGAAATCTCTGGATAATGTATACCCAAATGCTAACAATAATAATCCTGGGTAACTAAACAAGTAGTTAGTAATGATTACATTCAATATCAAATATAAAATGTTGTTGTCTCCCAAACCTATTGTCGATTGCATTTAGAAGTGGACATTCCCAGAATAAAATACCTTGAAAAATATACGGTATATCTTTATAATATATTGAATGGTTATATTTTATTATACAAATGGTTACGCGCCATCTAAGCTATTAACAATTTATTCCAATTTTGTATACATCTTCACTAATAGATTTCAATGATGACGCTAAACTGTCCAAATTTGTAAAGTCTGTTACTACATCTTTGTCAATGGAGAGAATTGAACAAATTTCAAATTTCTATCATCTACAAGTATACTATAGGCTTATATGAAGTTATTATCAATTACTCCCATTCAACAGTTGCTGGGGGTTTAGAAGTGATATCTTGGACAACTCTTGCAACACCTGGAACTTCATTAACAATTCTTCTTGCAACTTTTCTTAAAAATTTGGTATCGAAATCATACCAATCAGCAGTCATAAAATCCACTGTTACAACCGCTCTGAGAGCAATAACCTGATCATAGGTACGTTGATCACCCATAACACCTACTGTTTTAACTGGTAACAAACATGCAAAGGCTTGACTGATTTCTTGGTATATACCTGCAAGTTTAATTTCTTCCAAGAAAATATAGTCTGCTTTTCTTGCAATTTCAACTTGAGATGGTGTCACTTCACCAAGAACACGAATGGCAATACCAGGGCCTGGGAAAGGATGTCTCCAAACTAAATCATGAGGAATTCCTAAAATCTCACCTAATGCTCTAACTTCATCCTTAAATAATTCACGTAATGGTTCAATCAATTTTAGTTTCATATCTTTTAATAAACCACCGACATTATGATGGGTCTTGATTGTCTGTGATGGACCTTTAAATGAGATACTTTCAATAACATCTGGGTATAAAGTTCCTTGGAGAAGGAATTCGATTTCTTGCCCATCTTTTGGCTTGATACCAGCAGCGACCCTTTCAAAAACTTTGATAAAATTATTACCAATAATTTTTCGTTTCTTCTCTGGATCGGTAACACCTTTCAATAGACCCAAAAATTCATCAGCTGCATCAACCACAGTTAAATTGATTCCAAGACCTTCCGTTAAAGTTTTATGAACTTCTTCACGCTCATTTAACCTCATAACTCCATTATCAACGAAAATAGCATGGAATCTCTCACCAATCGCTTCTTTCATTAACTTTGCAGCTACAGTGGAATCAACACCACCAGATACAGCACCAATGACCTCAGCGGTTGGTCCAACAATAGCTCTAATTCGATTAATTTCAGTCTCGATAAAATTAGCCATTGTCCACGTCTGTTTCGCTTTACAAATATCAACTGCAAAATTTTTCAAAAGTGTTTTTCCTTCTGCTGTATGGGTGACTTCTGGATGGAATTGAATACCATATATTTGCTCTGTTTCGTGTGAAATTCCAGCGTAAGGTGCGTTATCAGTCGTAGCAATGACTTTATAACCATTTGGTAAGGAATTGAGCTTATCTCCATGAGACATCCAGACTTGAGTGTTATCAACTCCTTTAAACAAAGGACTACTGGAGTCCTTTACATGCAAAACAGCGTGACCATACTCTCTCTTATCACTAGAAGCAACTCCCTTACCATTGAGCCATGCAATTTCTTGCATACCATAGCAGATTCCTAATATTGGAACACCCAGGTTGAAAACTTCAGGATCAGCATGAGGAGCATCATCGGCATATACAGAATATGGAGAACCGGACAAGATGATCCCTTTAGGTTTCCAAGATAATTCTGAAATTTTTTGAGTACATGGTAACATCTCAGCATATATATTAAACTCTCTTAATCGACGAGTAATTAAATGACTGTATTGAGAACCAAAATCAAGAACCAATATTGTTTCGAACACATTCGAAACCTTGATTAATGACAGTTAGTATTAAAACTTCAAATAGAACAAGAGAACAGAACAAGAAAGCAGACTGGACCTACCTCTTCAGGGGTGGATTGAGAGTTAGTCATTTTTGAATGTTTTTTACGGGGCCTTTTGGTTTCCAAAGAAAAAGAAGAAGGAGTCATAAAAATATTTCACTTTTAATTTTTTTTAGGTGTTGCGCACGTGATACACCAAATCAGACCGTTTTACTGAAATTGGGTTCATAAAAGAATAAGATACCAACACAAGTTTTATCCGGCCCGCGCAGTTTTTCGAAATGGTCTTGCTTGACCTAAACTTGTACTACTTCTGGGTGGATCTCCTCCTTAAAAGCCCCTATACTTGATCACACACGGTTCATTACATCTCGAAGTTTTATTCCATCGAATCTATCAGATCTGAAGATGAGGATAAATTTGAGTCCATTTTCTTATTACAATTCCTCCTCACAATCTTTATCTGAACCTACAAAAGAATTGGTTCTTCTTCCTGAGGCGCTGTATATGGAGTAAAGTGTGATAAGGCTATCGTTTCCTTTGAACATATCGCGGAGTTCGCCGACTTAAAATGAATAGTTTTTGAGTTGCGTTTATGTAGCTCCCATAGGATGTATTATAGCTATCTGCTGAGTTAGCCAGGTTTAATAAACTCTTCTTCTTTGAATTCTTGGTATGGATATGAGAAACTAAATGACTTTGAAAACTAAGAATAATTCGCACATCTTTCACAAAACTAGTTCGCTCTATAGTTTGCCATGCAGGTCACGTTCGACAACAAAAAATCTAATTATTATAACTTGCTGCTTAATTTATTCAAACTCAATCTCATAACTTAAGGGTTCAGTTATCCACCTTAAACACATATATTTATAATAACGATTATAGCCGTGTTTCAACCTAAAATGTGTTTGTAATTATAAATAAATCGTAATTACATCATAGTTAGTCAAACAAGGTAAAGAATTGATTGGTTGAAATTCACTTTTGCGATTATAATAATATAGGTTGAACCATTATTTGGAATTGTAATTGTTACCAACTGAACTAACCCTACGATTAATCAATTCCAAGGTTATAATTGTGGCATTGGCAAATGCAATTGGGGTTTGGTTATGGATAAGAACTGACATAACAGATTAGATTGATACACATCAAGTTTTATCCTGCGTAACAAAAACTTATGGTATGATATTATGAACGATAGGATCCGATATCTACAATTATCACAAATATTACTCATTTCAAGTAATTATAAAGATCATATGCTTGAAATAATCAGTACATACGTGACAACGTTATAATTCACAAATTCACAGGCCATGCATTATACTTAGAGTTTCTCAAGAAAAAAAGTGTGCTATATTCTGTATAAGTATAACATTAATACATTGGATATATTGGATCGGTGAAGGGTGAGAGGACCAAAGCACCAATTAGTAGTAGAATATGCCCGTTTCTCCGCTCGTAAATATTGGCCTGCGCAAAGCAGTTTTGGTTGGTTAACATGCGGTGGCTGCCTGTGCCAACAGGCTGGGTCAACACGCTCAAGCCGGTCACAACAGCATCCATGGGGGCCGTGGAGGTCTGAACGAGTGCCACCGGACACACATCAAAGAAATCCCGCCCTGTGTCACCCCCCTTGAAGGGACATGGAGGGCCGTGGAGGGCCGTGGATGATTCTCCGAGGATGACAGCCGAGGGACAACAGAACAAAAGGACCTGTTGCAGGTTCAGATTTCGCCCCCGTGTGTGTGGAATCTACTTATAATTACGAGCAAACTCATTCCAACATCCGTATTAGCATACCCAATTTACCATATTAGTATTGGTATTAATATTTATATATATTTGGGCTCCTCCTTCCTTTCAACTTTCAAAGTCTTTTTTTTTACTCTGCAATTTTTCACTTCATGTCATTTTCAAACCCAAACGCTAATTTATCTTCTGTTGCCTCCATCCAAGGGAGACCTTCAAATCTGACCTCAAATGGTTCCATTCAAACAAAGACTTCCTATAGACGACGCAACAATAATAACCAGTCAGGTCTTTCAACTAATAATTATACCCGTAAAAATATCCAAAATGCAAAACATCTAAATGCAAACGTTAATTCTTCACGAAAAAATTTCCCCCAACCAATTCCTTCTCCGACTGAGAATAAAAGAAAATATAATGATCGTTCTGGTTCAATAACTACTCCAAATTCCCTGGTTTCAGTTGAAATCCCTTCTCGGCTTTCTTCGGCTTCTTCAGCTTCTTCACTACTTTCTGTATCTTCTTCTGATGACGATACTGTTGTCGACAGCCTAGCTTCGGACATCAAATCTTGGAACCCTTTGAGATCTAATTCATCCCCAACTTCACCTCCATTGACTCCAAATAATATCAACACAAATTCCGATTTTCAATTCATGACTGATACTTTTACTAAATCATCTACTGCTTCTACGGTACCAGTCGTTAAAGAAAAACAGCTTTCTAATAGAAATCTTATTTCGGAAGGTTCATTGAATGGTCTCAGTCCTGCCGTTTTATCCTTACTTCAATCTGAAACAAGACTTTCAAATAAACCAGCTACAGCTAGTTACGATAATGCAGTGATCAGGTCTTCATCGATTAATTATGATGACTCGAATGAAAACGGAAATAATAGAAGCTCCCATAATACAACAGGCAACGATATCCATTCTTTACTTCAAGAACTTTCATCATTTGACCCAGAAATTCAAATAACAACAGAAACTCTTAAATTATTAAAACTTGATGATACTCATATTACTCAAAATGAAATTGAAAATTTAACAAAATCTAAAGATATTTTAAATTCTAAAATAACTCCGAACTTTAAATGGTTAACTGAAAATATCCAAAGTATTGATGATGAAGATAAAGTTCATAATCAATATAATGAGCAAAGAATTTTACAACGTCATCAATTACAATTGAAACAAAAACAACAATATATACAACAGAGACAATTACTTATTAATCAACAACGACAACAAAATCAGTTACAATTTATAAATTCTGAAATGATGAGTCAAGAGCAGATGTTTAATAGACAATTACAAACTTTTAATAATAATTCTTTCATAAACAATAACACTAATAATTACAATATTCATTCTTTTCAAGAGAATATTAAAAATTGCAATCAATTCAATTCTTTTAACTCTTCAAATTCTTTAAACTCCTTAAATTATGACCCAAGAAATAATCAGAATTGTAATTATTCATTACCAATTGCAAGAGATTCTCAACCAGCCATGCAACCAGCATTTAATAACTTTTCCTCAAATTCTCATGTAAATAGTGCTACTATTAGTGGCCCTAATTATCGACACTTACATTTAACAGACAATAATAATAATAGACTCACAAATTATTCAAATGTTTCCCCATTAAATAGGGCTGCTTTTATGAATAATTTAAATATGATTATTCCAAATGGACAGTTATAATTATAACTTTTATATTGTTTATATTATAGAGTTAATAATTGAATGAACACAAATCTTAAGATGTTTCACATATATATATAAGATATATTTTATCTTACATTGATCTCTATTACAAAAACCTCTTTAGTTTATTTTTATTTTTTTATCTTACATTTGACTTTATAGTATGTAGAAAACCATCTCTTATTTATAATCTTTTGTTTCTTTTTATATTTTCTTAGTGAAATTACAAACTCTTTGATGGACTCTATCTTTTAACTACAATTCAAGGCTTATATATATATATATATATAATTGTTTTCTATTTTTCAGCATTCGTTGATGTTGCATGCTTAATTGAAAGCCATGGGTATACAAATAACATCATGATCATTATAATCATTTTCATATATGATGACATTTCAAATTTCTGGACTATTCTTTTGTTACTTTAGGTATATATATATATATATTTTATACTTATATGCTTTTATTTATTTTATATGATTATACTATGTAACTCTTGTGAAGATACTAATAAATAATACAGTTTATATTTGGAAAAAGACTAAGCACTAGTAGTAGCTATAATAATAACATATTTTTTTCTTCTTTAGGCTATTTCTTTCTTTCTTATACTACAAATTTAATAGAAGATGCTATTTTTTAATTTCTCACCATACATAGTGTATAGTCATGAATCATATATAGCCGAAAAGTTTATAGTTTATAGTTAATGATATGTTAACTACGAGAATACACAACTCACATTAACACTTTTCAACAATAATCTAATTTTGGCAAAAACAAAAAGTGGTACCTGCGTCTAGGCCTATATTGAGATTTAAGTATTCTAGAGCTGTTTTTTCGATTCGAAACTTAATGTATAAAGAATTTTACAACTTGATCATGAAATGATCTACCACGCAACTCATCAGGTTAACTAGCTAAAACTAAAGTGTAAAGCAGTCTCATTCATATTGAACTTCAACTAATATGATTATATCTTCACATACATACGTTACATGATCACTTAAACCTATATGATCATGATCAAAGAAGAGATATATTACAAGTATACTACGGTTCTTACTACTATAAGGTCTTACACTTATGTATATATTTTGTAAATTTGAATTCCTAATTCTTGAGATTTCAATTGATCGCGATATCGCAATTGGTATAACTCGTAAATGCTTCCAGTATCTGGACTTCCGAATATGGCAGTCTATAACTGCGACTGATAATTATAGACAATAAATTCTTATTTATTGAACAAATTATTCAGTTTATGGCAACATCTACAACATTTCTAAGGAATAATTATAATTTTAAATATCAAATGAGTTTATAATTAGTTTCATACTATTATATAATTAATTAATATTATGGAATTGAAATTAAGTGAGCTGCCCGAAAAACTCACCAGTTGTAAATATGTTTGTTTTAATTATATTATCTCTAGGCTTTTAATGTAAATCACTTGGGCGCTCAAATTATATCATGACTAGCTAGAATTAACAATATTTTGAAGGGGTTATTTCATTAATGGTCCATCTTGATCCATATTATACAGAAAATATAATTATTAGACCCATATGGTCCCCCAATTCATGCTATTATATTCTACAAAGACTGTAGGCAGATTTTTGATAGACAAGTTAATTTCAATCTATCGACAGTATTAGACACTTCACTAAAGCCGATAAAATAAAAAGTGCAGAGAAACGATTTTGGGCCTCCTATCGCAAGATTTTTGAAAAATTAAACCCCACGCAGTGTGAATATTCTTCATGCGATTAAAAGGACAAACTCTCTTTATCCCGAACTCCGTAGCAGAAAGCCAATTGCAATAAATACTCCTATATCCACAAGGCACCTGGTAGTACGTCTAGCGCTTGCTGACCGTGATTTTCCGTTGGAAAATAACGCGAAACGATCTCCCATGCAACAGTGCCCAGATACAATGCAGGGAAGTTCATCAAATCGTAGAAACCTTTGTCCAAAAGTTTAGAAACAAGATAATATTTATGCAAGATAATGCCCCTATTTACAATATCAAGTCGTGAGTGGTGTGAAGAGGAGGGGATTGAAGTGATGGACTGGCCTGAGGATCTGATACCTAATTGGGAGTGTGTGAAAAAATTATCAACAAAATAATCCAACTTTTATAAAACTACAAGGACGTAGAGAAAGGATGGCGAATTAACTTCAGCAATACACTAGAAGCATTTTCGATATTTTAGGTCCAAATTTCTAATTAACTCTACTCCAAAATTATGCCGTAGAATGGCGAATATGCTGGATGATCGCTTGGAGAATAGTGGTGGCCATGTATCAGCCAAAGATTCATTCTAATATGCTGTAAATGACATAATTAGATAGAGTAAATCCTTTCTTTTCCTCCATACAAAGTATTTGCCTACATTAACAAATTTTATGAGTGAATTAATATGTAAACGGTAGTGGTATTTGTATGTGACTGTGCTCTACTTAAACAACCACCAATATCACCAAAAAATATGAATCCATTAACTATGGATATTTTATATATACACTACTTACCCCATTAAATCATCCTGATAATTTTCTACGAGTTCTTTTGTTTTCAATTCATGGTTGGAGTGTTTTGTCTTGATTTTACTGTGTTTTTGATGATATTTATCTCAACTTTGAGAAGTTTTCCTCTTAGTAGGCTTTTACCATGCCATCAATACTTTATAGGTTTTGTGATTCATTATTATCTCAGCGGTATAGCCTTTTTTGAGTCTTCATTGGAAGCGGCATATTTTTTTATTGGAACTTAACATTTTATTTCTGTTTTCTCTTCATAAGAGAATCTGGCATTTTAGTTATATGGGAAATATCAATATGCATAATAAATGCCGTATTCCCAACTGTCAAAAAGTCATAAGAACTATTGTCAACTGCTCTCAATGGCGGTATAATTTTAGTAGATTTCGACACCGATTATATAATTAAAAATGGGTCAAGTTAATTATCGATTGCTTATAATATATGAATAATAAGTATAGAAACAACTACAATTTCAAGTTACGTAGTTTATGTATGAACAATGCGATGCAACGTGATGCAACGTGATGCAACGCTTACATAATTCACATCTTTGGAGAATTGTAAACAAATCAAATCAAAACAAAAACAAATTTGAACCTCTTTTCAACAAAACATTCCTTATCTCACAACAATATACCCCCAAAGATGTCGGATGTGAATGCTCTGGATCCCAATAATATTTATAGATTAGTAGCAAAATCTAATGGTATGAGTAAATAAAGACTATCTACTAACACATTCATATCTAACATTTTCTCAGATGCAACTTTACAAGAATCTACTATTGCAACCTTGAAATCTCACGTTAAAAGAGAAATGGTCGATGTAAGCCTTTCCAAGTCACTGACATATACATTGCATACCTAACATTTAACATTTGATTAGCTAAACTCCGTTAACTTATATTTTGAAGCGCTGGTAATAGCAGCAGACTCTCGAAATCCCCGTGTTTCTACTGTTGCACTTTCAACCATTACTAATCTCATCAAGAGAGTGAAACTTCAAGACCCAAAAGTTTTAACTCAGTCATCTGGAACCTTAGTACCCTTACTCTTACAAAAAATATCTGAACCGAAACAAGGAATTCAGTTGAATGCTTACAAAGCTTTGGAGGAATATTGGCTTTCATGCCCTTCACAAGTTGAAAAGTTAGTGAAAGATTTTGGTCTATATAACAGTGACAACAGAATAAAACAGGAATGCTTGTCTTTTATTAACAACATTCTGGAGAAGAATCTTTCACCCTCATCATTTATTTTATTGTCAAAAGATATATTTACTCTTCAACTTAATTCTGATGATTCTGTAAGAAGTTTAGCTACACATATTATTTCAAATTACCCTCAGTTTACTAAGGATAGATCAACAAATCTTCTGGGATCTGCTATAAGGAAGACAAATAAGCTTAAACCAGGTTTTGAAAGATTAAATCCTTCTGAAAATATTGAAAATGTCAACCCTTTTTTAATACCGGAAAAGAACGTATTTTCAATTACATCTACATCCCCCAAAAGAACTCCTCTTAATCCTATCTCAAAAAATACAAACACTCCTAGATCCAACAAACCAAATGCTCCTGGATTTGCGGATTTTGTGAAAACCCTTCCTGGTTACAAAATAGATGATCTTAAATCCGAAAATGTTCGGTCTCACCATGATCTAGAATATGATTTAGATGAGACAGATGACCCTTTCCATGGTAAAGAGACTGAATTCAATTGGGGTAAAAGAGAAAAACATATTGTTCATATGCGCTCAATTATCAGAGGAAATGCCCCAGATGTCTACTCAGAAGCTTTAATTGGTTATTTAAAAACAATGCAAATTGGAATTGGAAAGGCTATTTGTTCGCTTCGAACAACATTATCAACAAATGCTTGTCAATTTGTAAAAGAGGCCGCCATTATACTTGAGAGAAAATTTGATTCGGTTGCCGAAGGTTATTTGGTATCTCTAATGAAAATGACCTCTGTGACTAAGAAAATCTCGTCTCAAAATGCTAACATGACAATTTGTGCTATTTTAGCAAATATCAGCTATAATTCTCGTGTTATGTCACAAATACTTTTGGCCTCCCAGGACAAAAATGTGCAACCCCGTTTATATACAGCTACGTGGATTCGTATAATCATTTTAGGACATGCTCGACTTAGATCACAAATAGAAACAACTGGTGGTATGGAAATTATAGAGAAATGTGTTCAAAAGGGTTTGGCAGATGCCAATCCAAATGTGCGTGAAAATATGAGAAGTACATTTTGGTCTTTATATGAAATTTGGAATCAAATTGGGGAAACTGTCCTAAATAATGCTGACTCTTCAGTAAAAAAGGCACTTGAAAGATGCAGACCCAAAGAATTGAAAAATGAAGAAAAAAGTACAGTCCCCAAGGCACCAAATGCTGTTAGAAGACCTGGTGGTAGAATGGATAGAAATCGGGCGAGACCACAATTAAGAGAGTTAATTGCTCAACGAAGGAGACAGCAACCGCATCCTCAGCCAAATGCTGAAATTTCGGTTCCTACGAAACCTCTAAATGAATTGACTACAGCAGCTCCTTCATCCATAAATAGAAGAAGAGGTGACATTGGAACGTCTGTTAGAAGTGCCAGAAAGCCAATACTTCATCCTATTTCAAGAATCAACAATGAAATGAACAAGAAAAGTACAATAGCTGAAACACCATCAAAACCAGCGCTATCTTCTGCTTCTAGTTTTAAACCTCAGCTAAAAAAACCAGAAAATACACAAGCAAAAACTCCGGTGATTGAGACCATCAAACCCCTAACAGTTGCTCCTAAGCCAAAAGTCAAGCTTTTAAACCTATTACAAAACTCAAATACTCAACTTCAAGTAGAGGGATTTTCATGTTTGGCTCAATATCTTAACATGAAGGAACTACCAGGAGAATATTCACATATTGAGACGAACTCTTTGCCCACACCTTCTACCCTCCTAGCTTGTTCATTGGAACTACTACCCAAAAACAGGGAATCAGTCAAAGGTTTGGTAGACGAAAGGCACATATCATCATGTTCCAAACAGTTTTCATTAAATTTTACCTTTTGCTTACTATCTATTCTATGTTGTGATGATACAAGGGTGCTATCATTTATTCTTGAAACATTTTCAGAATTTGAGGTTTTATCATCCTTATCAAAATTACTTCTAGAAATCGGATACCCTGAAAAATACGAGACTTCCAACTTTTCTAAATTATTAACAGAAGAACAAAACAAGGAAGTGTTTAGATATTGCTTAGGCTGGATAAAATTTATGATTGATCGTTATGATATATATTTTCAACAGGACATATCCAGGTACAATGACTTGTCAAAGAACATTTTACAAGTATGGCGATATGCTGAATTAAAAGAATTAGACTCTCAAATGTTGCCTATTTTATCTATATTATATCGTGAGAGCCCCAATTTTTTTATTACAGTGTTAAATAATTCTAATTCACAAACAAAATCAAAGTTATATGAACGACTTGGAATTAAGCCCCTAGAAAAGCAGACAAATGAATTGAAATCTACTGAGCATATTATAACAGCAAATCAGGGAGAGCAGAGAACATTTTCTGGTCCCAGTAATTTGAACTCTGAGCTTATTTCTCAGAAAGCCATTAAAGTGGATGATGATGGAGCAAGTAATAAAGTTATACATTCTAATATTCTAGAAATGACAACAATGAGAATTCCAGCGGCATCGACTCAGACAACTAATGAAAAGTTGGAAAATATAACTAAGCAAAAAGAATCATCAATGGATTTAATAGAAAACAATGAGCCTGATTTTGATATAGTTATGAGTGACACCGAGATGACATGGGATAATGATGTTCAAGATAGAACAATCATAATGTCTACATTGAATGAAATAAACGATCAAAATTCCGTGGATTTCCAATATGAAGAATTGGGGCTTCAATTCAACTTTTTAGGCTTGGATGAAGGTCTAGATCCAGAATTGAAATTAATGGAAGAACCTCCAGCTTGGAATTGTTCTTGGTATGATTTAGAAATGGCTAATCAAAGATTTTATGCAGAACCACAGTCAGAAGATGATTTTTCTTTTTCGAATATTTTACATAAATTGTCTGGAAAGGAACTTTCTGAAAAGGAAGTTAGGCAAATAATTTCATTTACAAATCAAGCACATGATGGGCATCTCTCACAATTGCTTGATAATCTTCTGCTTTTCACCGATTTCGGGTCCGGAGAAGTTAATGAAACATGGTGTAAAAACGGTATGCTATTAATGAAACATCTATTTGTTCAATTCCCTAAGTTATTTTTTGGCCTGGAAAGTCGAGTTTGGAATATTTTGTTAGGGGTAATGGGCCATTATAGCAACACAAACCAGAGCTCTCTTGTTCCATATGCAGTCGAAGAGATTGTAATGGAGATAATAAAGATATTTTCTCCTCTTAGTGTTATCCAATTATGTCTTGAATCTTATTACGATATAAACCAAGAAGAAGAAAAGGCAGATAACTTCGTTGTGTTTATTTTGCACGTAATAGAACGGAGTTTGCAAGCACTTAAAAATACTCGCAATAAGGTAATTACGGCCAATGAGCTCACATTTCATTTACGGCCTACATTTAAATTAACGAATACAAGTTTGTCGAGCAAAAACACTCTTGTGCGAAGAAATGGCATATCGCTCGTTGTTGCTTTGCACTCGATTTTTAAAGATAACGGTAGTAGTGAAGTTGAGTCGGAAATTTTGAAGGGATTGAGTGAAAATCAAAAGTCATTCATACTGTCATACCAATCGTCTTAAGTGATAATGATAATTGAATTAAAGCCACACTATTTAAATAAATATAGCAGCACCAATATAGTAATGTAATGAGTATTGTATTTGTCTGATAATATTTAACGTAGACGAATCATTTATAATGCAATATTTAGTATCCTAGTGTTGAAAAGTCGTCAAACCTGTGCTCATTAACGTTCGTTAATATCGTTGTCAGATTAGCACTTTAGCCTAATTTTTCTTCTTATCTTCGTTGCTTGCCAATACAGCGTCATTCCATCGCTTTATAGTTGACTGATCATGTACCTTTGAAGGATCAAACTCCAATTTTCTGCTAACAGTAAAAAGTGTGCCCATGCAGATGGCAATACCAATACCAATAAAGACAGTATTCCTTTTATAATTCTTTGGGGTATACCACCAACCACCTTATAAAATGTTAGCTATTATTGAATATTGTGAGATTTATGAATTAAAGTAAATACCTGACGGTGACCAGACATGCTAATAAAATTGTTAATAAGTTAAATTATAAGTTATCTATATATTAACTAGTATGCTTACCTTAGGATATGGGTAGTAGCCTCCACTCTAAATTATATCAATTAAATTAATTGTTAGAATTCGTTGTAACCCTCTGATGTTTTGATAGTGATTTCATACCATGACTTATTATAAAGATTTGAAAATGTTAGACTTTGAAGGTTAGGCTTGTGTTTGTAACTACAATAATCTTATTGGATAAACGCCCATGCTCAAAAATACACTGCAGAAAGGGCAAAACAGATGAAACACCCAAAGACCCAAATGAAAACTGGATTAAAGAAAACAAGAAAACATCAAAGCTTAAGTATCGATATATCAAAGACCTACTTGATTTATTTGAGTAATTGTCTTTGATCACTCGCTCAGAAGATCGAAAGCTTCACTGGAATCTAGTACCACTATATCCTGAGATTGGTTGCATTCCTTACAGATCAGAGAAAATACTCGGGGGCACTCAAAAATGTTACATTTCAAACAAATTAAAATCTAATTAATCACATAATTTCAAAAAGTTTTCTTCATATTTTTTTTGGTTGTGGCGTGATTAATTAGATTGTAATGTTACTATTTAGACTAATTTATATTTGTTGTTGGTTTTGCAATTCGTGTTTGAAATGTGACATCTTTGAGGGTCTAAGGTAGTCAACATTGGTCCCCGTAGCGTGGACAGATGGAGGTAGAAGTACCCCATATTCTTAGAATGATGTTAAATTAATTACTATTATACCTTATATGTAGAGGATCTCATACTGATTAATAAACTAAGCGTAAGTATCTAAGCTTGTACAATATCCACTCGAGCTCGATTCCAAATATCATGCAAAACCAAATCATCACTAGCTTCTTCATCCTTCGCTTTAGTAAGTTCGTCAATATTTGGCGGATCTATTGAAATAGTTGCAAATGTGGACATTGTGTTATTTTTCATAAGAGATCCAGGGTTTATAAGAATGGCATTTCTGACTACTTTTACAGCATACCGTAATTTCTCAGATGGCATAATTAAAATATCTGGAACAACATCATCAAGCTCTGACAAGCCTAGATATGGCACATCAAGGTTGGAATTTTCTGAACCTGGAAAAACTGGGTAATAACGACGTTGTTCCATAACATGATCTATGGTTCTCTCATATCTGTTTTTCTTCTGCCATTCACCAACATTAGTATCCTTTAAATCGTACAAAATATCATTTGTAGAAACGCCAATCATTGCTTCATTCAAAGAAAATGTACAAGGATTTGGAAAACATTTGACATTCTTTGGTAATTCTAGATATTTTCTTTCTAGTGAATCTTGGGGATAAGCAACATGCTTAGAACTGGTATCCCTAATATGAGGAATCATAACAACTTGAATTTTAGTATCAAGGCGCTGTAGCTCTGAAGAAACACATTTCCTAAAAATATCATCAAGATTGTTAATTTCATCTTGATAACTTGAGGGAGTGGATAAAGAAGTAAGACCTTTTGAAATAAGAGGATGTGTACTGTCTATGAAAGGGCCAAGCATTATTACCACATCCGGAAGTATAAAACCATTTAATTGATCCACAAGAGACTTTAATCCTGCGAATTCGAAATCATTAGAAGATGTATATGGGCCATTTACAACAACTATCTTTAAAGAACGGTTTCCCATCGATTCTTTGAATGATTGAAGTTCTCTTATAGGCGAAACAGCAGCTGGCAAATATGGGATATCGAGGATTTCATGAACCGAAAAATAGTCTCCATTTGCATTTCTCCCCTTTAAACCTACTATTTGACCAGGGAAAAAACTATAGTTATCCATTTTATCCAACTTAAGCAGAACTCTCTGGCCTAATCCGAATTGTCTCGAGCTTTCTAGTGCAATGGAAGAAGTCGAAAGAGCACTTTCTATTGGGGGATTTGCCGAATCAGGAACAATACGACCAACCACAATGGTTTCTGATTGTGATACAGCAGCCGGATTTCCAAAATCTGAATAAGATAAATTGTGATGTTCTTTTAGAAGCTTGATAAATGAGTCAATTTGGTCATCTAAAACATCAGCTGCCTCTAGAATCTTTTGCCTCATTGTTCGAAAGCCATATTTTTTCCCATCAAAATTTGCAATGATTTTAACTGTTGATTGTGAACCTTCTGTGACTCCATTGGATTCTCTAATATGTGAATTTATCCCCTCTATGCGCTCACCAACCGAGTATTTTGAGTTTTTAAGTTGTTGCCTAGAAATATTGTTAATAAAAGTATAGAAAAATAAAAAGATACTTCATTCATCAAATGTAGAGAGTAATACATACGATTTGAATGGAGTTGATGAGATTATTGGACTTGAGAGGATAGGAGAGGATGAGAGTATGTTTCTAGAACGTTTAGAAGCTAAAGGTGTATCTTCAATATGGTTTCTTTTGATAGTTGGAGTTGATGGGAATTTAAGATCTGGACTGGAAAAATTAGTGGTCCTAACAGCAGACCTAGGTGTTGATCTTGGTATTAATCCTCGAGGTTTATGAATACTGAGATTTCCCTTTGACTGGTTTTCCTTTTCCAACTCCGCTTGAACATATGACTTTAACCGTCTCAAGCTTTCAGGTGTTATGTCAGGCACATTCATGTTCATACTATAAGCTTCCCACTTGAGTTCAAGCTCATCGATATCCAAGGTGAATATATTCATAATAGACTGCATTTCAGTAATAATCTCATCAATACCCTCTTTATTTTGAATGGAAGGGAAATGCTCTACAAGCTCCTCCTTAGTTGCTATCATGTCTGTAATTCTCTTTCCGTTGAAGTTGAAACGCGTTTTCGTGACGCGTCCTATTTTTGTTTTTCTACCATTCCATATCTACATTTTACCCGGCCATATTAGACCCAATAAATATGGTGAAATTTTTAAACATCTTTGGTGTAATTTCCGAATATTTTCGTGTGTTTCCCCAAAAATAAATAGACAAATTTTGAAAAGGTGGGGAATATCAGAAAAATAGATATTAATAATGCGTGCATTCTGAAGAAGTAGTCTGCTAATTTACAGAAATTATTTCGTTAGGTTTATAACTTATATCAAATTATTTTGCGGATTTTATATAAATTGATAAAATATTATAAAATCCGAGGCCACAAATATTATCCGGGTACGTCTAAAATGATCATTCATAACCAAAGAAAATTTCAGCAAATATTAATCAGCCAAATACCATTTCGACAAATATTTTTTCGTAATACATATACTGAAATACGTGGTAGTATTTTAGCATAATACGTAATTCATTATAAACTTGTTGTATAATGATCAGACTAATATATATATATACAAGTTATACATAATATCTAGAACCAATTGCAATACAAGTCTGAATCACCAAGAAAGAGGTTTACGACTAACGTGATCGTGATTATTTGTAATTATCACCTTAGAATGATCATGATTCATGATATGCTACTTCTCTCCCGACCTCTTAGCAGACCAACGGAAGACTACAAGAGGTTTAAAAATATGAAGGTTATTATATACCTGAATCTATGTCCACGAATTTGATCAACACTAAAACCCTTAATTAATCTTTAAACCTCTATCTGCGTCAACGTCATATTCCTTCATTGGATACGTCATAAACCGAGCACATTGATCATGGATCTGTCGATGTCGGTATCAGGTAAATTACTTCTCTATAACCTTTTTCAAGCTTGGTAATAAAACACGTACCGGTATACAACACAAATCAGCTGCGTTCTACTTGAAGTGAAGCAATTGGCACTAAATATAAATGGCATAACGGTGATTATATATGGCGATTGGAATTTGGCCACAGATCAAACCTTAGATGTACGGATGTTTTCTGGGATGTACGGCCACGGGCAGTGTCAATGGGAGAATAGTATAAAACCCCTTTTAATCGCTCGAATTTCAGTTCTCCTATTTGATTGATCTTCAAAACACTCAATTTCATTATCTGATTTGTAAATGGGAGAACCTTCTGCTGCCCCCAATGTTCCTGAGGGCTGGTTAGCCAAATGGGACGACAAATACTCAACTTATTATTATGTGAATCTAAGCACCGGTAAATCTCAATGGGATAAGCCACAAGGAACACAAGAGCCGCCACCAAATTATTCTGAGGCTCAAGGTCCCAGAAATGGCAATGGCTATCAACCTCAAGGACCGGGTGGTTATGGACCAGGGCCACAGAGCGGATATGGCCAAGGTGGTTACGGTGGACAAGGGTATCCTCCTCAACAAGGTGGTTACGGTGGTTATCCTCCACAGCAAGGTGGT
Organism: Alloascoidea hylecoeti; assembly: GCA_001600815.1. Classification (NCBI taxonomy): domain Eukaryota; kingdom Fungi; phylum Ascomycota; class Alloascoideomycetes; order Alloascoideales; family Alloascoideaceae; genus Alloascoidea; species Alloascoidea hylecoeti. The sequence continues at coordinate 841,581 of BCKZ01000006.1, forward strand.
TATCCTCCACAGGGTGGCTATCCTCCTCAAGGTGGCTACCCTCCACAGGGTGGTTATGGTGGTTATCCTCCTCAACAAGGCTACGGTGGCTATCCTCCACAACACGGAGGTTATGGTGGTTATCCTCCACAGCAGGGAGGGTACGGTGGTTACGGCGGTCAGCAACAACAACAACCAGTTGTTATCCAGGAGCAAGCTCAAAAGAAGAGTGGTTTTGGTAAAGGAGCCCTGATAGCAGGTGCTGGCGCTGGTTTGCTGGGGGGAGTTCTGTTGGCAGATGCGCTGGATGACGATGACCGCGGTGATTACGATGGAGGAGACGATTATGGTGGAGGAGATTGGTAATATTAATAATAGGCTCTTGCATAAACCATAAAAATGAGGTTCATAATTTTTTTTGTTTTGATCATACATATAGTTGTTCATTATTTCATGCAATTAAGATTTCTTATTTTTGATTAATAAGATTAACGTATCTGGATTGGAAATAACCAAAGAACCGATGAAGCCGTGCCACGTGAGTGTCCTGCCCAGGAGCGATAAACCCGGCATTCGGCACTGATCTCTGCAAAGAAAATGAATCGTACTCGGAATTACAAATAATCCGGCCGCGCTATATGTCTGACTAAGTTTATTTGTGTGAATATACAATTCTATCCTATTATATGCATGCATACATGACAAATCGAAATAGGTTCGGTAGTTCGGCGTTTTCGTTATTAATGTTGAACTGTTTTTGTCTCCGTTAAAATCTTTTTATATTAATTTATATAAGATCTGATTCTTCTCCTCCTATAGATCTTCAGGAATATTCATAACTACACCTTAAAATGAAGTTATCTACATTAGTGTCTGGCCACGCTTTTTCATCAAAGAACATTGTGTCTCCTGCATACCAATCACAGAACTCATACTTAATATCACCAGAGGCCCCATCTGGTTGGTCCGTACACTACGATCCAGTTTTACAAGAATTTTACTATGTTAATAATCAAACAGGAGTCTCACAACTAGACCATCCAGAAGAACAAATTCATATACATACGAATGAAAGGAAACATAAACGTGGTATGAGCCCCATTTTTACATCCCACAAAAAGAGTTCTCCAATAATGTCTCGGGAATTTTCCTTCTCAAGCTCCAATTCGCAGCAATCTTCACATTCAAGACATAGAAGTTTCACATTCAAGTCGAGAGATTCTTCTAGTTCGATATCTGGATCTCCACGCTCATCTACTGATTTTTCTCTACTGGAGCCAGGAAATTATCATAGTGAACATGTTAATACCATAAATTCAGACGTTCACAAACGACTAAGTTTTCCTCACATATCTTTTGGTAAAAAACACGATAGGGCTCATTCGACACTTATCTCAACTTGAATTATGTTCTGGTAAAGCCTTAAATTTAATGACAATTGTACTTATTTTATCATATATTTTATTTTATGAATTTATGTTTATTCTCACCATAAAAATTACTTCAAACTTTTATGTTACACTACTATTTTTTACTCCTTTTATTCGTTTTGCATCTTTATTATTATCTTCATTATTCACTTGCAATTGTTATGTTTTCACATTGTTTTACTCATAAATACTATATATATTATCAGAACCAAACCAAAATTGAGTATTCTTGATGCTCCATATGCATTCAATTTAAAAATATGTAATAATAAAAAGCTGATAACTTCTTATTTTAACTTTCAATTTCAATATGTCTGGGGTCACATTTCCATCTCCTCCGTTGATCCTATATAAACGTGTACTCTTTCTAGCATTTTCAGGTTTAATTGCTGATGATAAGCGTTGTAACATCAGTTACATTTATAAATTTAATTAAATACGTGATAATTGCCACACATAAATATTTTTCATATGCACTTAATCATCCAAGATGTATTCATAATACCAACAACATCCACTCAATATATCTACTCAATATAAGCTTGATTTCAACTTTAAGCTTTTATATAACCTGCTATCTAACTATAACTATATAATTTCCAATCCGAATATTGAGGAGAACGCTTATAATATTTAACATAATAAGTTCAAGTAGTCATGAATCATGATCTAACCAGACATCTAACGATATATCGCTTAATTTTCACTGGTTAGCTAGTTAACGTTATAATTAATATTATATCAACTATAATAAATAAAAAAATAGATTATAATACTCAATTAAAATTAAACGTAAATTTTAACCAAATCCAAAGATTGTATAACCTTATATACGTAAACCGGACAATTTTGTATGATCTAACGAAACTAAATCATTCATCATTTATTCCTTCTTACGACAAGCCTTGTAAAGCAAGTACTCTTTTTTCGGACATCATTCCAAAGACTAACAAGAACTTAAGAACGCTTGCGACAAACCATGGATATATGGAGCATTTGCGCTATGAATGGAACATATAACGATATAGTCTAAAAATAGTTTGGGGTGCTCTAAATGTTTGGGATAGTGTTGAACGTTGTATTCAGTGACGAATGTTCGGACACTACAGGATCCGGAACCGGAACTATCAGGCAAGGTCTTTGAATCAAAAAACATTTATAATATAAGGAAGTCTGAATATGTAAATCTTATGGTAAGTAGTCTACACTATAGACTGGAATTTGGAGAGGTGATCCTACTGCATTATAAAGAGTGGTTTAAGATCCTAATACACGATGCCTCGTAGAGTGGCAGCCTAAATATTTTATTAAATTTGATTAAGGTACGATGTCATTTTGTATAGACCAATAGAATCTCTAGAATTTAATTATCATCAATAGTCTAAGATTCAATTATTTCAATATAATCAATATATTGGAGAGTGCTTTTAACTATTGTAAAATGTAATAAATAGTTCATTACTTATACCGATATATGTTATAAATCAGTAATAAATCACTAGTTTATTACATATAGATGTTATAAATATGTGATAAATATTAATAGTTGGTTTAAATATACAGTGTATATTATATACCGAATTTCCAAATATTTGGATCTTAAATATTTGGCTGTATAAGGATATATAAATCTATTTTAAATATGGAACATTGAAAATTCAAGTTTATCTTTAAATACAATAAAACAGATTATTTTATAAGTCAGCATATTATATTCCCTGTCATTAACTTCCACGATCTCTAGCCAACAAGGCGAAATCATGGAACTCACAACCACAGATTCATTTAAAAATAAAAAATAAAACCGATCCTTGACCTTTTTGACACGACCTTCCATTCTGGCTAACTTTGGATACGTTTTTAGTCACCCTTCAAGCTTGTGCCAAACGGCTTTTAATGGGATTTAGATTGGGACTAACATAGCTGTTCCATTTGATTTTCCTCCTCTTTTTTTAGGGATTAGAGATTGTCTTGTTGAAAAAATATCACCTTTAAAAACTTGAATAAAAGGTATTCCTACCCGTTATAATACTTCTTTGATAAGCACCTCTTCCCTGGGGCTTCTCCGTAACAGAAGAATCGAATACCGTGTGTTTTTTTATCGGATTTTTTTGTTATTCTCTTATTCAAGCCTTATTATCTCTTGAAGATAACTTTGGTGGCCTGTCACTTGGTTTGGTGTACTAGTAACTACGGTTCAAGATGTATTATAATGATTCTAGATGCATCTCGCGGTATTTTGTGGGCTACCTACAAACCCATGCTTTTAACGTAAGTATGGCCTGACCCGAGGAAACAGACGGGAGATTACTTTTGTTCTTTGGTCAGCCAAGTTATTCAAAATCTATTAAGATTTCTATGAATAAAGTTTAAAAACAGGTTTGCAAAAAAAGTCGGAAACTTCCGTTCTCCTACTGAATAACCGAGCTTGTTTCACTTGATTGACTCTAGTATATAATATTCCCGTATGTCTTATTTTTTTTTTATTTAATGGTAATTAATAATTCTATTACCTGTCAGAAATAGATAAATATACATCAACCTATAACATTGAGATAGGAAAACATTTTTTCAAAATTTCGAACCCAAATTCACTTTTGGACTAATCGTATCTAAAATTTCTACTCTCGATCGATATCTCTTCTTTTTGAAACGAAATAGCGCTTCAACACAATCGGCCTGAAGTTACTCACACTTACATATATAAAATCTTATGTATAGTTCAAGCCGTGCGCCCCATTTATTAACTAACTCCCTTCACATCTTTTTAAAGTCTAAAATAAATACTATTATAATGGTAGAGAGTATTTCTTATTAATAGATATATAGTAGTACTCCTAATCTAAGCGCTGTATATTATTCTTAATAATAGACATTTGAATTTTATTAATAAACAAACCATACAGGCTAACTATGATGCATATGTGGTAAATTACCACACGTGACTGATAGTTATCAACAAAAACTTTTTGGTAATCTCTAATTTTGTGTGTAGTATGCCAATCTCGGCCACCACGAAAGTACAGCAGGGGTGGATTTGTCTCTGTCCGACGTTTGGTTGACATTGGCATGTACTGTACAATGTAACTTAATAATCCTTAGTGTAGTAGATAAAATTCCAATAATAATCATGAAGGTCTATGAAAATATTATAGCAGATTACTCAATCGAAATACATATGTGTATAATCGATATATATAATTATAATTAATATTGTATAATTCATTAGCAAACTGTAATAGTTTGAATAAATGTGCCATGCACATGATCAGAACAATAAAATAAGAATTCCTGAAGCCATTCCATTATTTGCGCGTATCTCAATTACTAAGCTTAACATCTGAAAATAAATAAGTAGCTGTAAAACTTAAAGAAGATTGTAAGATTGGTGTCATGGTTTTGAGTTATGATCTAGATGAGAAGATTCCTGGATATGATAATAAAGCTATGGGGTTTGGACTAATAGACTTGGTATATTTTATCTAGCTCAACACTGTAACTATTTAAGTAAGTAACTAAATGGCAAAATCTTACAATTGATCTAATTCAATTCACCTGAGCTTCACATTACACATGTATAATGTTAATGGTAGTTATTTGTTAAGAATTCTCTTGTATGCGGAGATGAAGTTTGTTAAAAATACAGTAGTCCTAACATTACAGCATATTATTTTTGTATTAGCTTTCAACTTTAATTATATATAAGAGTTTCTCAATAATTATATTAATTAGTAATCATAAATTTCATTGATTCTTGGCGTTACGAAAGTTAACCTCACATGTATTCTCTTATTACTAATACATCTTGATTATATGTCAAAAGAATGAAATGTTAGTGCATCATAAAATGTACAAATATAGAGATAAAATGAGTATAATGTAGTGTAAATCTGCTATTCGGAATATACTTGGGTGATATCTATATAAAGTGATACAACTCCTTCCTGATTTCAAAATCATTATCAATAATCAATTACAATTGAAATCTCGATATTTAGTTTAAGATATACAAATTAACAATGCCAGCCACAGAAAACACAAAAGTTATAATTAATGAAGGTGTTGAAGGTGTAAGTTATAATCAATAGTTAAACATGGCTGATGATACAATATTGGCACTCAAAATACATTTAGTGGTAATCAATTGATGATACTGGAGCTCTAACATTGAATTTTTTTAATCTAGCTTTCTTATTTCACTCCAAAACAAGGTAATTAGCACAATATTCAATGGATATTATGACAATTAGAAATATACGATTAACATTAATGTTTATAGTTGGGCCTCCTGGATCTGCAGTTATTCCTCAACCAACTGGTGCAGAGATTCCCAAGCTCTTCAAACCATTGAAGATTCGTGGAGTTACTCTTCATAACAGAATAACAGTAAGTAATTATAAGTGCTAGCACAAGAACAAATTATAAATCATTCTTAATCTCCCTCTAACATGAATATAAATAGGTTTCACCAATGACTCAATATTCAGCCAAAGATGGTATTGCAACTGCGTGGCATCTCCAGAACTATGGCTCTCTTGCTGCTCGTGGTACCGCGCTTATCATTGTTGAAGCTACTGCAGTTTCTCCCGAGGGAAGATGTTCACCGGAAGATCTTGGACTTTGGAATGATGAACAAGCAAAAGAATTAAAAAAGGTTGTTGATTTTGTTCATTCTCAAGGACAATATATTGGAGTTCAACTGCAACATGCAGGAAGAAAAGCAAGTGGGGTTGCACTATATCTTAGTTTCAAAGATACAGCAACTAAAGAAGCAGGTGGATGGCCAGATGATATAGTTGCACCATCAGCAATTAGTTATGCAGAAGGATTCCCAACTCCTAAAGAGTTATTATTGGAAGATATTGAGAGAATTGAAAATGATTTCTATTCAGCAGCTAAGAGAGCAACAGATATTGGGTTTGATGTTATTGAGGTTCATGGTGCTCATGGTTTTCTTACCAGTCAGTTTTTATCACCAATAACAAACAAAAGAACTGATAAATATGGAGGATCATTTGAGAATAGAACAAGATTTATGTTTAAAGTGATCGATCGTATTAGAGAAGCTATTCCTGAGACTACACCATTATTTCTCCGTATTTCAGCTACAGAAGGTTTAGAGTACGATAGAGAAAGATTTCCAGAATCTTGGGATTTGGAAGCTACTAAGAAAGTGGCATTAAGAATGGCAGACGAAGGTAAAGTCGATCTTATTGATGTATCAGCATTGGGAAATAGTCCGGATCAGAAACTACCAACTACTAAGAAGACAGCATATCAAGCACATTATTCATTGGAGATTAAGAAAGTTGTTGGGGATAGATTGCTTATCTCAGCGGTTGGAAGTATTAATGATCCTAAGGTGGCGGAATCATTACTTCAAGATGGACTTGATTTAATATTGGTTGGACGATATTTTTTAAGAAATCCAGGATTGATTTGGACTTGGTCTGATGAACTAGGTATTAGACTTCATCAAGCTAATCAATATTCATGGGGATTTTATGGCAGAAAAGGTAAAAGTAATAAAGCTCCAACTGAAAAGTTACTTGACTTATATACCATGAAATAAGTTTAAAGGCCGCTAAATAATCAGTTAGAATTATACACTTTAATACAATCTTAGCGAATACTGTTTCAAGACATAATATTTCATTACAAGCTTCTTTAGGTCGAGCAATAAAGCCTTGGAAACATGGTTATATAATTAAAATGTCAGTTACTGTAGTTAGTAAAAATCAATCGGAAGAACTAAAATAAGGCTTATAGCTATAAGTTAGTCTGATACGTATAATCAGATATCACCGTACCGTATAATAATGGTCAATGATATATAATATTAATATATCATGTTTCTTCTTTCAATTGGTCCTAAGACCATACAATACTTCCCCGAGCTAAAATTATTATTTAATCAATTCATACATTTAATATTATTATGATGAGAAGTTACATAAATTTTGGAATAATTCTAATTGTGATTGTGGGTGTCATAAAGATTATCAAATTAATTACAATAATAATCACGATGAGAAAACAATCAATGTATAATGCAATTAATCAGAAGACTATCTTTCATTTCCCATAATTTGGGCTTTGTTCCTACTTTGTTTTATCCGTTTCTAGTAATAAGCTATCATCATTCTCCTCCTCACCTTTTGCTAATTTTGCAACTCTAATCCTCTCTTTTTCTAACTCCACTTCATGTATGAACCAGGTTATAGCTCCCCATAAGCCACTCGCTATAACACTTAATGCCAAAAAGTGAAGATTATAAGTCAAAAATAATAGAACAACTAATGTTAACAACAATGCTCCGAAAGATAAATGAGTTGCAAGAACAAGAGCTGGTGTAGTTCCAGGTGTAAGGATTGATTGCCATAAGTCTGTTATAAAGTCCATTTATGTATTTATGTTTTATGTTGTGTGTTTCTTGAGTTAAGATTGAATTTTTGAATTCTTGATATCTAATGTGGATTGAATTGTTTAAACTGTTGGTTGGTGAGTTGTTAACATTTAATTATTAATAAGTGAAAAATAAAAATTTCAAACAATCAATTCTTATTTAGGTTTTACCATAAAAATAACTTTGTAATAGAAGCCTAGGTGAAAGTAGTGGTCGCGCAGATATACCCTTTGTAATAACATGAAATGAAATATATCATAAAGTCCAATTTTCTTGTTGTCCGTAAAGATTTCATATAAAAAAATTTAGTAGCCCACAACTACTAATTGCAATTGTGTTTGTGGATAACAATTTCATAACAAAGAATACTCTACCAGATTCAAACTAAGCGACTTACACAGATGGACGACGGAATTCATCCAGAGTTAAGCCTGTGGGTTATGTTTTACTACCTCTACTACTTCTTAATAATAAAATATTACTTATTTGAAGGAATCACTGCACGAAAAAGGTTAATAAAATTTTGTGGTATTATAATTAATACTACTTGAAGCTAATTCCGATATAAAATTCAAAGATTTATATATTATAATCAGTTTATTCCATATAGGTTCATGTTATGAAGTTCTAGAGTTTTTAGTGTGAGGAAATCTTTTTGATTCACCTTGATCATGAATGAAATATAATCTATCGGCAATTATGATGGCCAGACACTTGGGGTGACACACGAAAGAAACCATTGGCTAAATAAGACTGTATAGCTATAATAGTTCTCAATGATCGAACTACTGATGATCTTGGACCACTACCTATAAGCATAAAAGGGTGGAATACAAGTAGTTATACCATAGCAAGTTTTATATGACACAAACCTAGTTTTAATTAATTTGATATATGAGTCAGAATTAGCATTCAATTTCAAGTATAGCAACACTTATTAAGTTTAAGATTGTCTGAAAAGTGGCTAATTATTATTTGCATATAACCTCTGTGGCCTAGAAGAGCAATTAAGATTTGGGAAAGAAACTAGCTGAGCTAAAGAAAAATAGAAAACAGAAAAATAGAATCATCTTATAATTATGTCAATTGGGATCTACCTTATAACAATGAAGTAAATTTACAATTGAAGTTCAATTGGCAAAGAATTTTTTGAAGTGCTAATTATGATGATCATCATCGGAGTTCAAAAATAAGCCAATGAGGTAATTGAAAGGTAAGCGGAATAAAGGAGCAAGTATTCATATAAATTATATAAATGATCTAGTTATCCTTCAAACTCAAATTTGAGTTAGCTATAAAATGTCATCATTTTCGATCCATAATAAGATTGAGCCTTCAACACCAGTTAAATTGGCCGCGCCAAAATCAACTCCAATTTCCAAGTCTGAGTTGGCTAAGAAAGATGGTAAGTGGAGATTATTACAAACTATTAATATATTTGTTTCAATATTATGTTAATATGTTGAATTATGAATTCTAAGACCGACATTACAAGTAATTAGGAATACAAAGTTCTAAAATTTACGTTGGTGTTAAGGGGAAAGTTTTTGACGTTACCCCCAATCCTGGTGCATATGGCCCAGGAGGGAAATATCACCTATTTGCAGGTAGGGACGGCAGCAGAGCATTAGCACTTCCAAGCTTGAATCCCAGCGACGCGACGGACGATTTGTCAGGATTGGGTTCCAAACAGTTGGCCGAGCTGGACGATTGGTTTAAATACTTCTCTAAAAGGTACAATATTGTTGGAAGTGTGTCCAGATAAGATAAGTAAAGCTATAATGAGGCCGTGTCACGTGTGCATTTGAAATAATAAGATTTATATACGATAAGAATTTAAATATAAACATCTGCGTGCTGGGTTTCAGCCTTTAAATATGTGCATGCCCCTTAAGATTTTTCTTTCCTCCTACTAAGCTTTTTTCTTCGTTCGTTCTAATAGAAAAACTCACATTCGCTCCTCTTTCTGTTTGATACATCAGAGTCATGAGTTCCGACCCTATGTACGAGGCCGAATTGTTGATCAAGGGAAACAGAAATGTCGCAAAAGCACCCGATCCAGTAGTTTCAAACAGACGAAGTGGGTACAACTACCAACCGTCTCAGAATACCTATAGATCGGGTCCTGGGGGTCCTTTGTCTTTGTCTGAGATGCCTGTTGGCGAACCAAATCCAAATCCGCAGAATACAACAATTCCTCGACGAAACTTTAATCCAAACCAACACATTCTCTCTTCTCCTCCAAGGCCCTTTTCTTCCGACTCGTCCATTAGATCTTCTCTTCATAATCCAAGTATGACCTCATTATCAGGTCAACAGCCACCACATAGAGGTTCAACTTCAAAAAATTTCTTTCACAGAAAACATAAAAATAAAGTTGTTTTTGATATGGACGATGGTGATGAAGAAATGGTTCCTATAGATGCCGGATTTCAAGATCAATATCTTTCCGATATTCACAGTCTAGGAGGGAATAGTTCATCCAATGCATCTCTTGGTTCGGTTCCCGGTGGTGGGCTTAAATCAAGTTTTAAAAGAGGCTCTAATACAAATGTCAGTTCAAGACTTGTTGGCACAATGATTGGTGCCGTTGATACTGTTCCTTTTGTTCCTACTTATGTTGCTGGAACTGCAAGCAATACGAATACTAATACTGAATACAGGAGACAACTTATTAATCAGAAGAAAATGATGATGGTTGCTGCTGGAAACATGAATGCCAATATGAATATGTTAAATTCAATGAACTCAAGTGATGATGTTTCCACAAGATCTTTTGGAAATCAAAGACCAATGTCTATGAAAAGTATGCATATGGGAATCGGAGGAGCAAATAGAAACTCTTTTATGAATGGCTCTAAACCTTCAAGACCATTAAGTGTTCCTTTAGAAAGTTTCATAAATGATGATGCTTATGCCCAAAGGCGTGTACAACCAACATTTTCGAATCCTAAGATCCCTCGAAGTCAGCAATTTACAAACAACTGCAGGTCACAATCACAGGTCAGATTTGTACAACCTGAACCACAAATATCTCCTAATTGCAATAATAACTTTAGACCACCAAGTCGAGTTAGTTTTCAAAATCTTCCAATTTCAAATAGTGGCAGGGTGTCTACAACACTTGAAAATAATAATTGCAATTCAGGTATGGTGGTTGATAACAATAGTAATAATTATAATTCTAAACAATATGAAAATGGTAACCGACCAGCTGGCCGATATTTACCCGACAACCAATACCAAAATGGCAATAATGATATTCCATCACAACAGCGGATAAGCCATCCAAATTTAGGTTTACGAGATGTTGCTCCAGTTAAGGGTTCTCCAGCTGTATCTGCCGATTCTGCCTACAATTGTAAATCTCAGATTCGATTGCAAGAACCTGTTGCTGCAGTTTCTGGCGCAAATAGGCCTATAAATGGTCAATTTTTAGCTGGACGTGAAATTACCTCACCAAGACCAGACACAAGCTATTCCTCATCATCTACTTCATCTGGAAGTATCTTTTCTTCCCAAGGTAATGAAAATTCATTAGGTTCTACAACAACAAATACTTTTTCTGATACTTCTTTAACTAATATTTCATCTAAAGTAAATCAAATTGATAACGCTGAAGATCAGAATATACCAAATAAAAATATTATAAGTCAACAATTTCAGTTACCCGAGAAAATATCAGAAAATTCTTCCGATAATAGTAGCCATGATAATGAAATAAACAGGTTTCACACTTATTTGCAAGCTACTAATTCTAATGTAATTCTGCATCAACAAAAATCACCCGAGCCCGAAGCTGCTCATTTAGTTGTAAAACCGCCTGCAGCTACTAATCTGAATAGACAGGCATCGGTTTTAACTTCTGTCTCTATGACTTCTTCTCATTACAGTGGCGTTAGTAACCCTTCAAATATCAGCACAGGTAAAAAGTCAACAGATAATTATATAATGGATAGATTATCTAATGATATGACCGAGTTAAATTTCAACGCGGGAAAGAATCTCGAAAAACCTGCTATGTTTATGGTGAAAGAAAACAATAAAACTATGAATAATGTTGTTCAATCTGAAGTTGATTCTGCTTCTAAAAATATACACCGGTTCACTACTTCAAATAACTCCTCTGTATCCCCTATAAAGGTGAATTTTGATTTTGAGGCAAGTGAAGGTGATATTGATGGATTTAACTCCAACTTGATGTCTTCCTTTGATCAATTAAGCAAAAGCCTTGAGCCCAGTGTTCTCGATGATTTTATTATAAATACGAACGATCAAGATAGTCTGAATAATACAGTTGATGATGACACTATAGATACCAATGGTGATGATGATATGAATAATACAGCTACACTTGATGGTGATGATAAATCACAGGACAAATTATCAAATTTGAAGGTGAATGTGAATATTGCACAACAATCACAACAGACGAATTTGAAGACTCCAACTCAAAATGAAAATATGACTGTATATTCTTGCTACTCTTCTCCTTCTGAATCAAATCGAAGTCCTACCGCTGTTTCATCTTCTATTAATCATACTCCACGATCTTCAATACTTCCTCCTATTTCTAAAGTTTTAACAAACCAATCTTTGACAACAGCAATTAAGGGTTCAAGAGCAGAAACACATAATCCAAAAGTTATTATTAATGTACCTCCTCAATTAAAGGATTCAATACATAGTAATAGTGTTGAAGTTTCAATACGTAGAAAGTCTTCAAAACTTTTAAAGAAACAAAAATCAATGAGTAAAAAATCTGGACATGGAGGTCTTTTCAAATGGGCCAAAAAATTAAATATAGGTGATAAGAATCACGAAAAACATAATAACAATGTTCATGAAAATAACGATAAGAAAGCTGATCAAGAATTTAAAAGAAATTTTTCAGATCGTTCTACTATTCCATCATCTTCAACCCAATCTACTCTAGGAAGTACGGTTTCTAATGCATCAAAAGCACAAGATTCTATGTATTCACAATCCAATCCTTCCAAAACTAGTATTATTGATAATGAAACGAATTCAATCACTCAAACTCCTAAGGACATAAATGCTACTAGTGAACTGTCATCTATTGTTACTGATCCTGTAAATAATGGTTCTTCTATATCAGTAAAGCAAGATGAACCAAAGCCAAAAATTTTAAGTTCCGAGCAATTAGGTCTTCTCAATTGCAATCAATCTTTAATGGATGAATTATCTTTGATGTCAAAAAAATTGGCATCTTCTCTTTCTCGTGAACTTGATTTGGAAGAGAAATTTAAACGTATTCAATCTCCAACAAATAGTGATTTTGCTTTAGCTCTTGAAGTTGCAATTGCACAACAACAAAAGTTGAAAAGTAAAGGAAGTTTAACACCTGTTAGTCAAAGTGAACAAATTGTTAAATTAATTAATCAAATTAATGAAGAAAGAAGTAAACGTTATGTTGCTGAACGATATGTACTTAAATTACAAAATGGTGAAAATGTTTCTTCTTTAAAAGATGGTTATAAAATTGAATCCTTAGAAAAAGAGTTACGTGAAAAGGATAAAATATTGGGGATGTTAAAGGATGATTATAAAGAAGTGACTGATGAGTTAGCGAATATACGACAGAAATACCACGCTTTAAAAGGGGAATTTACTGAAGTTAAAGATAGACTAGAGGCTGTAGGTCTAGAGGACACAGGTAAGTTTTCTGAATTTGATGATGCTGTTGAGGAGCAAGATACGGATTCTGACGAGTCTGCTCATAAGGTTGAGGGAGGTAGTATCAGAAGAAATGTTTCCCAAAGAAATGCTTTAAAGGGTGTTATCAAAATTGCAAAAGAATCAAGTGATGATAATAAGTATGAAGAACAGATTAGAGATTTAGAAAAGAAGATGGAAAGCGATGATAACTCCAACAGATTACAACCAATTTCTTATAAAGATAGACGAAGTATTTCACAATTATTTGATTCTGAGAGTTGTATATCAAGTAGCCCCAATGCTACATCTTTCAAAGAATCTGAATCGAGATCAACTTCTACATATTCTAAGCGAACAGCACAGACTCAAAGTCCACATGATCAGTCAAGGAACAGTATGACAAACTCTAGTATCTCATCATCAGCTCCTACAATAACATTAAATAGGGCACCATCGACTAATCTTAGAAGAGTTCCAGAACCAATTGATACATCATTAGCCAATAGTAACGATGATTATAAATTTTCATCTTTATTCAGTGGTATAGCCGATTTTCTTTCTCCTCAATTAGAAAATGAACAGTCTTTAAGTTCAACACCAGAATCAAAACAAACTAATAATTTGAACAATATACAACAGCCAAGGGCGGCACATAATTTACCAAAATATGATACCCTAACCTCTAAGAATGGTAATTATAACAACTCAACAATGAAGGGACAGGGAAAAGTCATTGATGATCAAGATGAAACAACAATAACACTTTCAAATAGAACAACATCACAAGAAGAAATAATAGTACTTGATGATTCAAATTCATTGGAGTCTTTTTATCCCTTCATTGATTTTTAAATTTTAAATTTCATTATATTGCAATTTATTATTAGTTATATTAAATTAATAACTGAATTGATTCTTGTTTATCGATAATAGCTGATAAATTTTTATTTTTTTAATTATTTGTTTCTCTTGTTTGTTCATTTCTGTTGCATTTCAATTGCAAGTTTTTATATTTATATTTTTTTTAATTATCGATTAATTATATAATTGAGCTACTACCTAAGTAAGCTTTTGGTTTTTGTTATTGCATATACCGCATTTTTTGTTTTAGTAAATTTAGACGAACGAATTAATTAAATTAGTAGATAATACATATAGTTATATAATATACAGGTATAACTATAAATATTGTTACAAAGTATTTAGTAGCCAATGCTAGCCATAGCTACAACATTTATTTGCAATTGTGTTCTTATAATATTTTAGTTTCAAATATTAATTTCAGTGGGGATTTTAGAGGCTCATGAACCAATATTGGCTTTCCAGTAGTGTTACATAATTATAATTAGCTATTAATTGCATAACAAGCTGAAGACTAAATTTGCACACCAAGCCAAGACTATCACTTGCACTTTAACTGAATATCCTAAAACACCAGCTATATCATAATCGCCAAATAAAACGAGTCAATTGCAACAGAATATAAGATATCTATATGAAGTTTAAGATGGAGTCTAGATTTTTAACTCAATTGTTTAAAATGTGGTTGTATTTGAACGATGTTTATTTACCCCACGCATAATAGCTTATAATCAGTAATGCAAGTGAATATATATGGCAATGCAGGAGTACTTTTGTGGAGAGGATCGCCTACATTCACACATACAATTTCCGGCAACCTTCCGTAAAATTCGTTTCAAAATATTCAATTCATGAAAACAAAATTCAAAATGAAGAATATATTGATAAAAGAAGAGTTTTTTAAATCTACCGAAAATACTCATTTATTGTTTATGAAAAAACAATTTCATTCAAACATTAACTACATACAAAATACTTTCTCGTAATTTATCAAATCTATCCTTATATAAGAGTGTAAAACATCAATCAATATTTAGCATTTAGTTCATAATTTATGGGTTTTGTTTAACAAAGTCGACACCCTTTTGAATGTTCTTCTTTAATGTTTCTTTAGCAGCAGCAATTAACTTTTCTTCATAGTCAGAAAGTTCACCTAATCCATGAACAGTTTCAACACCTTCTGGACCTAAAGTAACTCTGGTAGAGAAGAATTCAACACCTTCATCCTTGAATAATGGAGAATCGACAAAAGTTGCTTCAACAATGTCAGTCTCACCCTTCAAACCGGCTAAGACGGAACCAGCCATACGGGCACCAGCTCTAGCCATGGATAAAGTGGCAGAACCAGCACCATCTTTGGCTTGGACGACTTCATCACCACCGAATTGGATTCTGTGTGTTAAAGCATCTAAAGTTTCACCTGTAATGTCCTTGTGTTTAGATTGGGAAATCAATGGAACGATGGTAACACCAGAGTGACCACCGACAACAGTGACAGGTTCTTGAGTTGGGTCAGTTGACTTAACTTCAGAAATAAATCTTGAAGCTCTCAAAACATCGAGGGTGGTAACACCAAACAATTTCTTTGGATTGTAAACACCCTTAGATTTAAAAACCTCGGCAACAATTGGGACAGTTGAATTGACTGGGTTAGAGATGATCAAAACAGCGGCATTTGGGGCATGGTCGGCGACAGCCTTGGCCAAATCACGAACAATTGAAGCATTTGTATTGAACAAATCGTCTCTGCTCATACCAGGTTTTCTTGGAACACCAGCTGGGATCAAGACAACATCAGCACCAGTCAAGGCAGATTTCAATCCATCAGCATCCGGGGTGTAACCCTTAACAGTTGAGTTTGTTGGGACGTGGGAAACATCAGCAGCAACACCTGGAGCACCACGCAAATCGTACAAAGCCAAGTCAGTAACCTTTGAATCCAACTTCAAGAGTAAAGACAAAGGTTGACCGATACCACCATTGGCACCGAGAACAGTAACCTTTGAGAGGTTTTGGGCGGAGACAGAGAAGGCTCGTCTTTGGACAGAATTGAAAGCAGATCTGAAGGACATTGCAATTGTGAAGTTGAAGAAGAAAGTGACGAATAGACAGGATTATATATTTATACAGTGGGCCGACCATTTACCCGGCCGATATGGCGACTAGTTCCGAGACCTGCAAAAGTGCCGTCGGCCAATCAGCAGCCAGGAAAGTGTCGATTTGGGTTTGGTCCGGGGTTGTTACGGTTCGGTCAGGGAAAATTGCGCGGCTTCTCTGAAATAAGGGAAATACGGATCCGGTACGGTTCGGGATATTAGGACTCAGGAATATATTATAAGTGATTAATTATACAATATTAATTATAAATGCAATTATGGAAAGAAGCTGTTCACACTTTCTCCAACATATAACTTCAACTGCTTCTTGGTGATTGGCAGGATTTTGGCTCTGACTTTCACGTCATCTGAATCCTTGTTTTCCTCCTTAGCCAGACGCTCGTAGGCTTGAAATCGATGACAGCCACCAAAGCCAAAGTAGTATGTTTCTCCATCTCGACGGACTGCGAGCACATCAATTGGAGGTAGCTGCGAATCCGACCCGTCTTTTTCCTTCAGTGTTTCGATCATCCTTGCTATTTTGGCCTCATCAAGAACTGGAACAATGGGACGAATGATCTTCGAGAGTGGAAGGTCTTCGATTCGCTGTAGAGACTTGGACTGAATTGATGTCATTTTGGCTTTATATATATACAATAAACGCCGGGATTTGGCATCTTTTATAACCAAGCAGCTGAGTAATGCTTTTGTCATGCTCAAAGTCTAGATTCTGTTACTAATTGCTTAGTAATACTTATCAAAAAACTTTAAACTTGGAAATACATGAAACATAGGCAAACCTCTTTTTCGCTTCCTTCAAGTATATTTCGGGTGTCTCAACACGTGAACACTTGCTGAATACCCAGCAAAAGTAGCAGTAGCAGCAAAAACTTCAGAAGTCTCAGCAGCCTTCAGATCCAAAAAATTCATTTGGAAGTGTCTTCTTTAACGGGAGCATGATAATAACCGCCCTAACCTGAAGTTTCCAAAACACTCTCAAAATTGTTTCAGCCTTCTATCGCATAACATTACATTTCACATTTTATCGCAATATAATTATAACACTATTACCAGTGTAGTCATTCAACTTCAATCTACTTCTATTCATAACATCATTCCTCATAATTTTTTATATATTTTGTAAAACATTCTTCATATCAACATGTCCCGAAAAACAATCATTAAGATCCCAGCTATAGATGACTCTCCTGACAGCCCGGATTCCATATCAAAGTTCCCAGACCATGAAATGGCATTTGACGAGTTAGATACAGGAATAGAAAACTTAATGAGAACACGGCAATCTTATCTAACCTCCTGGAATGATGATTTCTTCACTGTCAAGCGGCCAAATAAGAATGCCACTACCTCAAATTTAGATGATGATAATTTATCCCATAAAAGGCACTCTTCTCTAACTTCATCATCTTTACATTCTTTAAAAAGATTATCTGTTTATTCTGATTATTCAAGACATTCCAAAATATCAACAAAATCAAATGGTTCTAATCAACTAGGTCAATCACAATTTAACGATATCGATTCTTCAGAATTTATAGCCGAAGCAAGTTCTCCAAGTGTAGAATCCTTCCATTCAGCTCCTATTCCCAGAACTTCTTATCTTTTTATTGACCCAAAACCAAATCGTTATGATAGTGATTTGAAAAACAAAGACCCCGGCAATGGAAATAACGTTAACCTTATATTTGAAGATACATCTATTGAGATTGAAGGGAATACTTCTGATAATGATAAAGATGAAGACCCTTTAATTAGTACTACAACTACAACCACACAAGTAAATGAAAATGAAAAGGAAAAGGACCCTTTACTAGATTCAGCTCTTCCAATGAACCCAACAAAACATACGGCCATCCCTCAATATGCAACTGAAATTCTACCCTCAACAGTACTACATACCCGATTTCCTTATAACTCCGATGAAGATAATTCAAGTTTTCTGACTGTAATTTCATCTGGAACAAAAAAAGAATTAGTACCAGAGTGTAAAATTACTACCTCAATTGATAATAATTCAAAAAATAACCCAAGTATATTTAGTCTTGGTGGTTCAAGTGACTTATCACTGAAAACAAATGAGACGAGTCATATTACCGAAAGACTAATAGATGTAGTCGAAAACTCCGTCGGAGGTCCCCACTCAAAGGACAAATCTAATAATATAAAGCCAACATCTCCCCATAATTTAAGATCACCAAAGGCTGAATTGGCTCATTCTAGAAATTCATCTTTAACTTCCTCACCACATCCTATAGATTCAAAAGAAAGAGAAAAGGATAAAAATAAACCACTATCAAGAAGTTCATTGAGTAGATCTAGGAAAAGGCTTAGTCTTGTCCGTGCTATTAAAATAAATCGTTCAAGTACTGTTTATTCTGGTGATGATATAATTATACCACAATCAAAACGTGAATCTATAAATTATATTGAATCTGGTAACATTTTAAAATTTAATGAAGATAAAAGTGATATGTCTAATGAATTTAAAATTGTTCCACCAAATGATTCAAAATTATATTCTCAATGGTTTTTTAAAAAAATAATCTCAACTACCTATGCTGATCCTTATAATGATAATCATATATGTGAAGGACAATTCTTAACTCCGAAATTATTTATTCCAGTTAGTATATGGACAACAAAAGCATATGGAATAAAAGATGCTGAATATAAAATTAATATTTGTAAATATATTAATGAAGAATTTAGAAATTTCTTAACATTTGCAACATCAACGATTGAATCTGTTAATATTAATAATACTGAACAATTAATATATGATGAATTAATTAAATTAAATGAAAAACTGCCACCTTTTGAACGAATTTTTAAAGCATTTAAAGTTTATAAGATTCAAGAAACTGAAGAACCAACAATTAATAATCCAATAATTAGTGACATTCCAATAAGTCCAATAACAACTAATATTAATGATAAATCTAATAGTCCTGTTATAAACGTTTGTGAGATTGAAAAAGTTGAAAATTCAAATAAATCCAATTTAAAGGCTTATATTCCAAAAATAGGTCACGATAGTAATATTGATGGACTTACACGAACATTATCGACATCACATTCAAATTCTCAATATAAAGCAATTAGTAAATTAAAAAGTATTAAGAGTCATATGAGACCTTCTTTACATACACATTCAAATAATAGCAATATCAATAATACTAACAGTAATAACAAAAATGATAATACTAATAACAAAAATAATAGCAAAAATGATAATATTAATTACAAAAATAACAACAACAATAACAAAAATAATAATATCAACAATGTCAACAATATCAACACTATTAACAAAAACCTTAAACCAGATACTTCAATTCAAATCACCCCACAGAAATCTGGGAATCAGACTATGGAAATGGATTCTAGGTTTGTCTTTCAAGTTTCAATGAAAACAATGCTATTCAAAAAATTTAAAAACATTAGAATTAAAAGGCAAGGCACTGGAATCCCTACAAGTCGTTCATTATCAAAAGGGAGAAACTTCAGTAATCCAGATCTTCGTTCTCATTATCGTTTACATCTTCATACAGGTTCTGTTACTCATGGTGGGCTAAGTGGTTCAAGATCAAGTACTTTTATAGAAGCAGGAGCAATTGGACTTCGTGATACAAGTGGTAATCTTCACAGATCTTCCTCAAGAAGAATTAGTGGTTTAAGTTTCTTCCATCAAACACCACCAAATATTGATGATCTTAATGCTCCTATTCCAGAACAACCTACGTATCTAGTAGAGAAAA
This sequence comes from Alloascoidea hylecoeti, assembly GCA_001600815.1. Lineage (NCBI taxonomy): Eukaryota > Fungi > Ascomycota > Alloascoideomycetes > Alloascoideales > Alloascoideaceae > Alloascoidea > Alloascoidea hylecoeti. The sequence goes on from BCKZ01000006.1 coordinate 861,811, forward strand.
AAAATTATATTGAAGTTATAAAAGATGTATCTGAAATTGTTGATCAATTAATAATCATGATTAGAAATAATGAAAGGATTTTATTTGGTATAAATTTGGAATCTAAACCCGTTTCGGAGGAAATTCAATCACCTAATGCTGAAGAAAAAGCTACAAATTTGAAGAAATTAATGGAAATTAATGATGAATTAGAGAAAGTTCTTAATTTTATTACAAAAGTTTTATGTCGATTATTCCTTTCTGATATTCATTCATTAGTTATAATGCATTTAGATAATTTCAAAAATGATCTACTACAATATTCATAATAATAACAGCAATAATAATAATTGTTAATTAATATCGTTTTTTAACTTTTTATAAGTTTAACAAGTTATGGTAAGCGATGCTACTATTTATCATTTTACTAATCCCTGTTTAAGATTTCTTTAAGATAATATACATACCTTTATCAATACTTTCGTGCACACGCCCACGGGAGAACTTTTTTTTTTCTGATTTTCTGATTTTCTGATTTTCCGATTTTCTGATTTTTTTTGATTTTATTGCATGACATCAAACATTGTTTTCTATATAATTCTTCATGATTAGTTGCATTAACTGCAATTATTTAATAATTTGATTTCTAATTTTTACTCCATGTTATTGCAAAATTACTTAAGCTTATCTTTCTTTCTCCCGAATTCTTTGTCCTCTTCTGCAGTCTTAAGCTTCTTACTAATTACAAATTTACTTTAATGGTATTAATGTTAAGATCATGGAACTTACCGAGGTAATCGCATTTTATTTTCAATTTAAGTCGGCTATATTAAATCTATATATTTTAAATTATTACAATGTGTTGTCACTTTGATTCAAATGTTAATTTTCGGTCTGGGTATAGAAGTCAATACAAATCTAAATTTCTTGCTTATAAACTTGTAGTTGATATAATGAGCTGACTGATTTAGACTACAATTACAAGCTTGATTATAACCTGGTATCGAAATTTTAAAGGTATTATTAACTCCATTCAATGAAAAAGTTTTAATGTTCATGCCTTGATAAATTAAATTGGAATTATAATGAAATTATCGTTTTCATATTCATCATACACCTATATGGTCTTTGTTATGTTGATTAATGTTATCATCATCATCACAATTATCATTTGCTTCAATATAATATGCATTCCACTTTTCTGCCACTTTTTAAGCTGAAAATTTGGCACACTTGGTGCACTAATATTCGGTCACGTTGGATAATTATCAGCAGCCTTTTCACTAACTAAAATTTATGTAAGCTTCAGCCGTATTACAAAGTAAAATATATCGATCATGATTGCATGGTGTATGCGAATATATACATATAATAAGTGGTTTAAATTAAGTGGAATAACTACCAGTTTTTCCGACGCACCTGCACAGTTGCATATCTTAGGGTCAAGACGTTAACGTTTTAATTTTTGTGCCATGGCCAGGAATCGCATTTTACCAGCTATGCCTATTACCTACGGTATAGAAAAATTAATTATTGAATGGGGTAATCGATAATCTATAATTATGATGGCGGAATATTTAATCCATCAACTTGAAAATTATTTGAAGAAAGTCTGATCTATAAACTGAAACATATCCAATGCAGTGGTGATCGATTTTTGCAATGGGTTGTAGGTAATCAAGTCACCCGTGTGAGCAACAAAACTTCCAATCCTACCTCTTAACTTGTAATTTCAATACTATAATTAATGCTTGTTAATGTATCAGGGGATTATGTCTATGGATCTATTGGTAATATCTTTGATTCTTCAATGGCGTTTGAATAACGATTATAATACATATTTCAAATAAATGCACATTTACCACACATTTTTGAAGTTAAGACAATGATAAGAATTTAATAGGTTATATTAGAGACAGAAGCTTTCACCTCTRATTGTACGTATATAGGGTTTACATTGAAAATTATCTGCAATATATCTATAACAGCCTTATATATTGACCAAACTTAAAGGTCATGGAGAATGTGTTAGAATATAAATGTATGAAGAGAAAAAACATAAAAAACAATTAGCAACATCATGATAAATCGTATACTCATAAGCATGTCTTAGAAATAAAAACATCATAGTTGGCAGAACAGTTAAAAAATTATTCTAACAGTATAATTCCTAGCTCAAAAAGTTTGAATTCGTTTAAACATGCTCAGCGGCAACTTTAGATGGATCAGGAGTTTCATGATCACCAACAGCAGTTTCGCCAGAAGCACGACCTTCATCCTCTGGGAATGAGTTTACATTATTCTCTGGTTTTGAAGAGTATGAAATTTTGGAGGTAGTGAATAAAAAGATTGCTGGATAAATAACAAAAAGGCATACATCCAAAACACCATAAAACACAGCTTCAGAATCTGGCTGAATAACATTACCACCCTCAGAAAGACCAAAACAAATTGGGTAAATAAACCATAAGAAAGCTACAAGAGCAGTATTAATTGTAAATGTCTTTCTAACGTCATTACCTTCGGCGGCAGCTGATTGTCTTGTAAATGAGAATAAGTTGAAAACTGTTAGAAAATAGGAAGCAACTGCAAATGAAAAGTAACCCCATTTATAGGTGGAACGGATTAGAGATCCAATAAGCAAACCAAGAACGTAAATTTCCGTTGAAATAATGTTCAAGACGATATGGGGCCAATCCAATTTTGCTAGTAAAGACAAATTAGTGATGATGAATGGCCATGATAAGAACCAACCAACATATCTGGCATAGAATATTTGTCGAACACCTGGATGCTCGTCAGTAATTGACTTATCAACAGTGACATGATTAAACTCAGCTTGGATATCGGTCCAACCTAAATCTGAAGCCATGGTAAAGTAGGTAAAGAATAAGATCGCAGAAAGAGCTAAGGAATTATAGTAGAAAGCACGCTTCTGCAATTCACGAGAGTAGGTTAAAACTAGATAAACCAAAGAAGCAACACCGAATAAACAAAACGCTGCCCATAACCAATCAGAACCATGGTCCGTAATATGGAAATCGACATCCGCAGTAGGATTGAGCTCAATGGCTTCATTGCCAGACCTTCTTAAAAGTTCAAGATTAATAGCAGCCATTGTAATATGTATTCAATTTAATGGTTTAAGTCTCAAAAAAGTTTAATGAATAAAAACCTGAGATTCGAGATGTTATTTGAATGAATATTTTGAAATCTCAAAATGGTAACCGAACCATTTATATATGCTTTGAATTCCATGTTATCCGAGTATTAATTACTCAATTGAAGCCATGATGGATCTAGATCTTAATATTCACATAAGCTCAGGTGTCATTCAATTCTTTTCGATCCGACCACCGGTAGTTGTAAATCTTATTCCAGAATACTCTATGGGTAATTATAAACATAATTAAGGAGTTGATACGGAATATGCGGGATACCCAAATGTGATAAACATGACCAGCCGCACCAAATTTAAACTTTTCTTCCCGTTAGGTGCCGGGGAACCTGCATATGAATATTCATAAGAATCATAACCTTTAATTATATTATATCCGGTTATTTCGGATTGTCAGTGTTTGTCACATAAACCACCTGTCGTCCTGGTTTTGTAATTTAAAATAATTCAACTAATCTATCTGGAGAAACACATCTTAAACATTTCCTTATGTGATTAGATCCGATTACCGCTACCAACCTCAAACTCTCGGATTCAGTTTACCACATTACTTTATAATTATACTATAACTTCATTCTATATCTATAATAGATGTTAACTTCAACTTCTTTCTTGATTATCTATATCTATCTATAATCTCCATCTAATTCAAGATCTCACTATCTAACAAGATTAATCCCATGATTCTATCCTCATTGTACCCTTTTCTTCTAGATTTCTATGTAATTTGAACGCATCTCTCAAAATGTGAGGTTCATGTAAACTTACTTTCTTTTTGCAAGCAAATTCTGCTCTTGAAACATACTCCTCCAAAATTGGTTTATAAACAGGATGTGCAATTTTATTAATTATTTCTCTTGATCTTTCTCTAGGTGATAATCCTCTCAAGTCTGCAAGGCCCTGTTCAGTGACGATAACATCTAGATCATGCTCTGTTTGGTCGACATGAGTTGCAAATGGAACAACACATGATAAACCTAATTTATCTGTCTTTGTTGGTCTAGCAGAAGGTGTGTGCATGATTGAGAGCTTAGCGTTTCTTAAGAAATCAGCAGAACCACCAAGACCATTCAGCATTCTTGAGCCGTTAACATTTGTGGAATTAGCATGTGCATAAATATCAACTTCAACTGGAGTGTTCATTGCTATTACACCCAACCTTCTAATAATTTCTGGTGAATTAGAAACAACTTGTGAACGAAGTAAAAGCTTATCTTTGTATGTATCCCAGTTCTTATAAAATCTTTCAAATCCTTCATCTGTTAATCTAATTGATGTTGATGTTGCAAAATCTAATTTTCCAGAATCAAAAAAATCAAGGAATGAATCTTGTAGCACCTCGGTCCATACATTTAAATTTTTGAAGTCAGCATTGGCAAGACCTTCAACAACAGCATTGGCAATGTTTCCAATTCCAGACTGTAATGGCAATAAATTAGACGGTAGTCTACCCATTTTGACTTCATGTTCAAAAAAGGCAATCAAGTGGGATGCGATTGCTTTTGACGTATCATCAGATGGTGTGTTTGGGCCTACAACATCTGGTTGAGTGGTTTCAATAATTGCTAATACTTTTTCGGGATCAATTGGAATACCAACTGTCCCTGTTCTTTGATCAACTTTTGTGATTTGGTAAGGCTGACGAAATGGCGGATTGACAGGCATGTTAATATCATGGAAACCTTCAAAAGATGGCGTATGTGTATTTAGTTCAATAATAACTTTGTCAGAATAGTCAATCAGTTCAGGAGAACCCCCAACCGCTGGGCCAGGAATAATAGATCCATCTTCGGTAATAGCAGTAGCCTCAATTATTGTAATATCTAACTTTTTAGAACCTTCTTTCTCCTTTGTATAAAAACCATAAGTAAGGTCCTGTGGCCACATTGATAAATGTTTATCAAAAAATTGTGTTCTTCCTTCATTTATAGCCTTGGAAATTGGCTTTCCAACCTGATGAGGAGATCTTCTTAAGATCATATCCAAATCGGCCCAGTTTGACTCCTCTGGTCCAGCAGAAGCACCAACAAACAAATTAAAGGCCAGCTTCCCCTGCAACTTATTATCTGATACATGTTTAGCCAAGGCCTGTGGAACAGCTTTGGGGGCACCTACACCAGTAAAACCGGACCAACCAAGATATTGACCATGCTTAAAGTACGGAATGACCTCTTCAACGGTTCGAACTTTCTGTAGATAAGGTGCATATCTTACCCGCGACTTTAAGATGGATGACATATTTAAATTTTTTTTTTGTTTTTTGAATTTGGAGAGTACCCCACCAGTATTTATTATGACCGCCACTTCAGCCGCACTTACTAATCGAGACATGTAAATATGTAAGAGGACCCCGCTTTTACTAGATTCAGAAGTGCCCCTCGTTTTCAGTGAAGCTACCAATTCGGACACATGGCAAACACAAACTATTTTCCTAAAATCATTATATATGGCATGATTTTTGGTCTACAGATCGCTCGAGTTGAAAGTTGTAGTAGAAGTTACTCGATTTAAAGCTCGGACGAAAGAAAGTATTTTCGTTTTGTAGGTCTCTGTATAGCTATTTTGTTAAAAATTAGAAAGATTAATTATATATATTATGAGCTCCGATAGTTAAAGACATAGTAGCTATAGCTGTAATTATAATGGTTGTTCCAAAGCTTATGACTGGTCCAAGGTTTCTGGCACCCTTCTTCAAAAAGGTCCACTCGGTGTTCTTTTCATGATCACCACTCCACAACTACCAATAATGGTGAAATCCACAAGATCACTCAAAGCCCTTGCTTAAAGTGACAAGGATAAGAGAGTAGTAAATACCATGGCAAGAAGTCATCTTGAGCAAAATACATTGATTAGCTAGATTTCTAGGGACACCGCGAGCCTGTACAATTATCATTTATCTTATCAATGATGTACAATCCAGATCAGCAGCTAAATAAACGTTCTCAACTTGGACTAACTCCGAAGATAATCGGATAACTACGGTGCCATTTTATTGTTTTATTAATCAAGTTGGTGGACCGAGGAAATTCAGAGGAATGAGCACCCTCAACCCACCACAAAACCAACCAAGAACCACTCTATAGGCCATTATGTGAATTATTATGGGTGGTTGGATTTCTCAAGCGGAATCTAAGGATCGCTGTCTAAAAACCTAAGGAATACCAGCGTATAGTTTCTTCAACAGTTACCCCTTCCACAGGTTCAACAAAAAGAACCTTCACGCACATAAATCAAGTCAACGGGCGAAAAAAATAACTTCATACCGGCGATAATATATCTAAGGAGTAAGTGATTAACTTCTATCATCATCTAGGGATTCAGGAAAACTGAGATTTGGCCGCTTGATCGGAGGATGAAGGCGAAGTCTGTTTCTATGGATACATCACCACCATAAGATAACTTAAGCTCGATGAATAAGTTGAAAGAGATTATACCAATTCAGATGCAGTGGGAGAATTAGATTGAAAACTAGATCTTTTGGTGGCAAGAATGGCTGATAACTCACGGTAAGCAAAATATCTCTGCATAAAACAGGGTGAAAAAGAAAAATAAACCCCCAACTTGAAAATAGAAGAGCGCGTAAAACTATGTCAGGAAAATTTAATCGGCAAAGTAGTTTATTAACCGTATACCTAGTGAATTCATATTTTTTGATGATGTTGAAGGTTGTTTCGTTAAACTCCTGTTTTTCAGGTATTAAAAACCTTGGACCTGTCAGAAGCTTTGGCATAACCTTTATAGCTTCCATAACTCAGTTGATGAAAATTAGTAAAACTTTAGCTAGCTATTTGTATCTAGCTATATCTAGAATGTTATTTATACAAAATATTGTAAAATTTCTGCTTGTTATGAGTTGATAGTTTTGTAATTGTAGTGTACCAGTCACGCCAGTTACAAACCGTCATAATATAAGTCTATAGCTTAAGAATATCAATAGTAATAATTGAAAGTTTAAGCTTATTTAATTTAGACATTTTCATGTTTAGCTATAGCAAACATTTGAACGACTAAGATTCCTGTCCCTTAATTCAAATTTAGTTTACAATTAATTGATGATATCACAGCCATTATTTTCGCAAATAATTCAAGGCTCTATATATTTTTAATGCCCTGTAATCGCTATTGTAATTAACGCTCGTGCTAGAAATCTTAAAATAATTCATTAATATGACATATGCATATATTTTGGTTTGTACGGCTGGAGTGCGGCTGAATATGCTGCATGAAATAATTTGATTTTAGATCTTTCTTATATTGGGCTAGCGCTAATTAATCAATAATCAAATAAAATCTCCGATGAGAAAGCTTTTAAAATCGAAAATTAATTAATGAATAATCGCAAAGTTTTGAAGTGCAACAGAACACTCTATATATGCATGGAAGTTTAGCCAACGGTATTTAACTACAGTGCATACATCTAGGTATAAGATCTTATAATTATAAGATTATACCAGTATAGAGTATAAGTTTATACCTTAAGATTATATCAATTATACCGGCGCCGGATTGTGATTTGAAATGTTAACGCCTGGAAATGAACCAAACTTATAAAGTAATATTTATTATAATTATGACATGAGTAGTTCTAGCTACTAGTTCCTATTATAACTCCTAAGAGTTGGGACTCGGGAGTGTACATGTAATTAATGAGATTATCAAATATAAAGCGGCCATGGCCCATGATTATAATTATAAATTATCATGCGAAAGGCGTCGGATTCTGATTGAAATTGTTAATGGTAAATGCAGCTTGCGCTATATAAGGCTTATAAGGTCCATATTGATCAAGTTAAAATTAATATTTGACCCATATATTACATTGTTAATTGGGGCCCAATTTGGGGGTAACCAAGGTTTGTGAATATTAATATAAAACGGTCTAGATCCGAAACTCATATCTGATAACTGTGTTGATGAAGGATATTAAAATACTCTTAACTTATTAATTAACGTTAGTAACTTAGTATGATATCATGATAGTACTGTACATGTATAATCTCTCATTCGAAAAATTTGAATATAAATTGTGTATCTAGTTATACACTATTTGAGAGCAATAAAATATAAATTTTAAATTTAGCTATGTTTTGTGTTCTATGATTATAATAGTTCTGATCACCCGAAGATGCCTGAGACTAACGATCCCGTGAAGCACCTACAAAAAAGGCTACAATTATTATGCATAGTACAATATACCCTATATAATTACCTTGCAATTGGAAGAAAATAAACGTTACCATTAAATACATACGACAATAATGTTTATCAGCTGTGCCATATAATTGTAATTCACATATATATATATATACATCGATATCGATTACAAGTACTAATATCTCTATATAATGTTCTAATTAGAAATATATACTAATTATGATATTAGTAGCAAGCATATGCATATAACTATTCTTTCAGTTAAGTAATGTAACCTATATAGAAATCAAACATGTGTTTTAATTACAAAAATTCTAGAGATCCTGAAAGACTGATTGACTGCCTTAAGTTTTCAAATCGTTTATAAGGTCTTAAACCTACAACGAGGGAGCAAAGACAGTATATATACCAGCCACAGGTAGCAACTATCGTGCTGTGTAACGGACAATATATAATCTATTATTATTCCTTTGGCTAGAGGAGATGTGTCCCAGTATTAATATTTAATTATAAGCTCAAACTCAAAAAGCCTGAGATACTGATATCGATGTCGATATTAACATAAAATATTGTCATAAATACAATAGAAAGCCTTTAATTATAAGACAAGTTTAAGAGAACTATATATAGTATGCATATACGTAATTATAAAAGAGTCTCATATCTAAACTCTCATTCCACTTCAACTATATATATTGTTTTATTCTTTTGATATTTTCCTAAACGTTAACACTTCTTACTCAGATTTGATTTTAAGTTCAAGTGTAGTTAATCTATAAAGATATGCTCAACATATTTTCTATTTGTACAACTGGCTCGGTTATATGCACCATCATCGCAGGAACGTTCCAACCTCGTTTGAACTATGTAAACAAGTCTGTTGCTGGGATAAGCCCCGCATTTCTTTCTTGTTGGATTATTGGAGATTTTTTAAACATGGCTGGGTGTTGGATGACAGGAAAGTTGTTCTTTCAAAAAATGGGATCTAGCTACATGTTTTGGGTAGTTGATATAATTTTGGGATCTCAATATATTTATTACTCAAGATTAGAGTTTCATAAACAACAAGGCCAAAATCAAAATGAAAACCCACGATTGGTATCTCACGGAAAAAAGAGAGACGTTGATAATTCTTCAAGTTCTACAACTCCAAGGATAAACACACTAGCAAAAGGCTTAACTATATCAAGTACTTTGGCCTCAACAGCTAGTGCTATGCCTAATAACTACTATGGCTCATCATTTGACAGCTCTGTCTCTAATAGTTACAAGCAGTCAATTATCTTTAACTTAGGTACTATCTTTCTGTATCTTTGCACAATGATTTATATAATGGCTCGAATTCCTCAATTACATCATAATTACAAGAAGAAATCTACGTGGGGTATTTCAAAAAAAATGTTTGGTTGCATTATTGTGGCAAATATTTGTAACATGTCTGCTGTGATGTCCTCGCCAATAGCTAGGGCGGGAGGTTCTGATGCTGCTGTATTCTGGAAAGAACAATTTGCCTTTCTGGGTTGTTACGTTGGTTGTTTAATATGTGACGTTACACTTATTGGGCAATACCTCTGGTTTGATGTAAAGGGAAAAGGCAAATATCCCCCTGTTATAATTGAAAATAATTGCAATGATATCGAAGCAGACCCAATGCCTCATTCAGATACAGCGGCAAGCGGTGATTATTCAAATGAGAGAACACGATTATTAAACGGATCCAATAACTTCAAATATATACTACCAACTGTTAATTTAAACTAACAATCAAAAAAGTTAAGTACTTACAATTTATGATATATCTCAAAAAACTAGACATTTTTTGATTATTTATATTTTTATTTGAGGTTATAAACGTGCACTTTTGTCATCAAAATGGATACCGCTTCGGTTAAAGTGATGCAAGGCATTAATCTAAAACACATAATCAAATCATCACTTGTGACTATATAACAACAGTTTTTTAGTTCTCACAATCTATGCAGCTAGCAATAGAATACAAGATAGTTACAATTACATTGTTGCAAAGAAATTTGCCGCATATTTCGTTTATTATCAACCATAACATACAGCTATAAGTTATATAGGTCTAGCTTAGTTACTTACGTAAAACATATAATGCCTGTTCTTTAAATAAAAACCTCTAAACTCCATAGCTACATTAATTCAGTATAATTGATACTATAGTATAGTAAACTATTCATCAACATCGCCAAACTACAGTGGATTACGTGGCGGAATAGTTAACCTAATAGTGGCCGAATTCAAGTAAAAAAACAAAAAAGTTTCAAGGCAATCAAGACATTTGCACACAATATTACCCTACCTTTTTCTATATCAAAATCAAATCTTCCCCAAGCTTATCACATTCTAAGATCTTATATTTATAGCTATCATATCTTAGAGAAATGACAATTTTTGTTGCTTCTCTTTTTCTCCCTTACACTGCTAGCTTCAAAGTACCTAAACCAACACCACCGAAAGATGGGACCATTAAAGAAAAGTATGAGAAAGAAAGACCTCGTCTAAGTTTGTCTGCTTCTGCACAAACAATTCCAACACTCAGTTCTCTACATGTCGCATCGGCTTCATCTCCCCCCATTCCTTCAGAAAGGGCTTATTTTAAACAACCTGTGTCAAAAGCTAAAGCAACAGCTCCGGCAAAAAACATTGTTGATGAACGAAAATATATTCCTGGCACGTTCCAAATCCCTTCCTTGAAAATAGCTAACCCCGCTCATAATAATAGGATATCAAACACTAGAGACAATACATTCATGAATGGAAGGGTTCGTGCTCCTTCAGTAGACAACAATGCTTTTTTAACCGCGCCATGGGATATTGTTCCTTTCACCAAGGGAAATGGTGGACTGCGAAATGCTGTTTTCACATCGCTAAAAGTCAATGCAATTCCTTCAGACCTGAAATGGGTCGGAACAATAGGAATGCCTACAGATTCTCTTCCCGAGTCCACCATCAGCTCAATAAATGCTCAATTAAGCAGTGCCTATGATTGTGAAGTTGTAAACACATCGGATTCGAATTTTCAAGGTCATTATAAACACTTTTGCAAGCAAATATTGTGGCCAACCTTACATTATCAGATGAGTGATAAACAAATGGCTAAAGCCTATGAAGATCATTCGTGGGAAAATTATAAATCTTTGAACCAATTGATTGCTAACAAGATCGTTAAACTGACTTCAAAATCAAACACAGATGATATCATATGGATCCATGATTATCATTTAATGCTTGTCCCTCAAATGATTCGAGAACAACTGCCAAAGGCAAAAATAGGATTTTTTTTACATGTCTCTTTTCCGTCAAGTGAAGTTTTCCGGTGTTTAGCAGCAAGGGAAAAGATCCTACAAGGCTTACTGGGCGCTAATTGCATCGCTTTTCAAACTACTGAATATGCTACACATTTTATTCAAACTTGTAATAGATTACTAGCAGTGGATGTATCAGAAGATGGAATCATTGCAGATGGAAACTTGATTAGGGTTATTAGTCATGGTGTTGGGATAGACCCTACAAATTTAGAGCTACAACTGCAACAGCCAAAAATTACTCAATATTGCAAAATTTTCAGAGAAAGATGGCCTGATAAGGCCTTAATAGTTGGACGTGATAAATTGGATATAGTACGTGGATTGAAACCCAAACTTTTGGCATATGAGGAGTTTTTGAATCGACATCCCGAATGGATCGGAAAAGCTGTCTTGGTTCAAGCATGTTATAAAAGCAATAAAGATATGGAACTGCAAGGTCAAGTAATGCAGATTGTTGATCGTATCAACTCGTTAAATCAAAATATAGGTGGATCCCAACCAGTGGTTTTATATCATCAAGATATTGACTTTGAACAGTATCTAGCTTTGATGTGTGAAGCTGATGCATTTGCCGTTACATCTCTAAGAGAAGGTATGAATTTAACATGCCACGAATATGTTGTTTGTGCTCAGGAGCGCAAAGGAGTGTTAATTTTATCGGAATTCACAGGTGCTGCTGATGTTATGGGGCCCGGAGCTTTACTAGTGAATCCATGGGATAAACGAGAAGTTGCTGAAGCGTATCACAAAGCACTGACAATGTCTAAAATAGAAAAAGCTCAAAGATGGAATAAATTATACAGCTATGTTACAAAGCATACCGGGGTAAGGTGGTGTACTGAAGTTCTAAACAGTATTGACGAAGCTTGTTCAGAACAATACCAAAGACAGTCAAGCAATATCCCAAAACTTGATATTGAAAAGTTTCGGAATATATATTTTAAATGTTGTCCATCAAATTCAAGAAACTCTGTAAAACGAGTCTTTTTCTTAAGTATGAATCCAACGCCAACCGTTGTAAAGGGTGGCACTAATATTTCGAAAACTGTTGCCATTCCATTGACAAGAAGATTAGCGATTATATCTGATTTAGTGTCAGATCCAATGAATGTTGTTTACATAATGAGCTCGAGTAGTAAATTAACTATGGAAAGAACATACAAAAGAATACCTGGACTTGGATTAATTGCTGAAAATGGAGGATACCTGAAGCCTGCTAATTCTGGAACTGGTGGGGGTGAATTTTGGATTTCAATTGTTGATGAATCAAAGTTAACCTGGAAAAATTCGGTTAAAAATGTTATTTTATCTATGGCCGAAAGACTACCTGGCTCTTTTGTGGAAGAATTAGATTGTTCATTACGATTTTATCTTGGTTCTGCTGAGGATGCAGAACGTGCTAGAACTACTGCTGGGTCTTGTGTTGGCCAGATCAATAACTTTTATAATGATACACCTATGAACGGTAGCGCTATTCATGCCACATTAGTCGGTGATGTTGTTGTTGTGCAACCGCATGAAGACTTGAGCGTAAAAGCAACTGGCTTTGCTTTGGATTTAATAACTACGGGAAACTTGCTTACATCACCATCTGTTAGTTTATCCGCAACTGGATATATAAACGGTTATCAAATATTGCAATCACCACAAGAATCGCCTTTAAGCCAACCAAAAGAGGAAATATTTTCCAATGGTTATAAACCACTTTCAATCGGTATGATTTTCGTTTCTGGCGGTATAAATCCTTTTGATGAAGCTGTATTTGATTATATAAATAACCGATTTGATGTCAATACCGATTTCGACACAAACAATACCTCTACAAGGTCAGAAGTTGAAAAACAAGGAAATACATATTCTTTAACTGTGTCTATAGCTACGAAGGCGGCTACATCTGCTAATGTTTCCGTCAACGGTATTAATGAGTTACTTTCAATTATAAAGGAAGTTTCTGTATAAATAATTTGTACTCGTGATATATTATATGAATGTACTATAACCTAATTTATTTATAATTATTTTTATTAATTATAGAGGCCTGGTTGCTTTTTTTGTCATCATACTTTATAACTAAGTTCTGCAATATCGGATAATTCTTTAAATTGGATATAGTCAGCTGTCGATAAGTCACCAAACTGTTTCCATGATCTATCGAATTCTCTTGCAAGGCCCTCAGATCCAGATCGAGTCGTAGTCCAAATGCTTTGGTTGAGGATTTTGTTCTAATAATATATTGGTTAGTTTGTAGAATTTGAAAACAAAAAAACATATTATCTTACCCTTTCCCTATCTTCTTCCATTCTATGAAGAATTTGTTCTTTTGCAAGGACCATTACCGGCTCGGTTGTTTTTGATGGTGATGGTTTCTTCAGAGCTCTTAATTTCAAGTCAATAAGAACTTGCCAGGCACCACTAATTCCTTTTAACCCAGAGAGCTTGAGTCCATTGATATCAGCGGTAATTTTGGTATCAATCTTACCTCTATCCACATAATCTTTAGTAGCGTCATCTTTTGTTTCATGATCTGTTTCTACATCTATATTCGAAGTATTCAGTTTCCGCCGTTTGAAATCAGTGTTATAATTATTTCCATTTTGGTAATCATCACCTTTACCATTTGTAATAGACGTGTACTTTATCATCCCATCACAAGAAACACCTAGAGATTTTTCTATATTCTTTAGAACATTCGTTGAATTTGTTAAATTAACTAATGAGTGTTGCCCTGGGGGAATGACTTTTGAGTAGATTGTAGGTAGGTTCACAATTAAGTTTATTAAATATGGTACATTTTCTTTCTTGGTTTCACTAATCTCAGTCTCTGAATTTTTCACAGCACCAGATATTGGATCAATAATATTTGAGATCGTTATTTGTTTTGCTATCGTGTGCTGTTTAATTACTTTAATTAAGGAATCTATAAAATACAAAATATTGAGCCGAGCATTAATTGTTGACTGTTATAATTAGAATTTAGAAGGAAAAGACACTTCTTCAGTAAAAGAAGCTCACAATTTATTAGACATCATACCTTATCTAAAACTTCCAGTATACATGAAAACAAATCTTCTTCTAGTTCGCCATGTTTCATCGCGAAAATAATAACTTTGTCATCCAGAGGTGTTGTAGCTGATACCCGTGATAGAAGCTGGGTAAACTGTAGTCTTGCTTCAAAGGGATCCATCATGAGCTTGTTAATGACTTGTAAAATTAATTCAGTAGACTTATTGTATTACATAACAATACTGTCAGCAACATTCACGTGCAGATATGGATAATTATTACGTAATAATATTGGAAATTTTTTCACGTGTTTAGCTTGTCCGAGATTGTCCCTTGGTATATTTGAGCACACGCGTAGGTTGCAGCCTTCAAACTATAATTCTTATATGGATAAAGTTAAGCACAAGACACAAACAAAATTAAAGTAAGAACCTAGATGGCTGAGACAAAGGGTCCGGATTTTACATCTACTCAGACTTCAACAAATCTTGGAATACTAGAAGAAAGTGTTCTGAGCAGAGTTTTGATCTCTGGGAGCGTAAGTATGAGCGTTCTATCAACAATGTTATAATTATTCACTTAAAACATGTTCTAATAAGAAATAATATCAGGATGACACTATGGATTATAAGCATCTAGTGGAAAAGTTATTTATGGAATCTATCACTTGCCCTATTTGTGTAATGCCGATTTATGTTCCGTTCATCACCCCTTGCGGGCACACTTTCTGTTATGAGGTGAGTTGTTATGCCATTGCCTATTATAATAAATAAAAATTATAACTAGCATATTTAGTGTCTTTGTGAATGGTTCAAGAAGAATAGAGCATGCCCTCTATGCCGATCTCCTATAAAATCGTGTCCTATATTCAATGTCAAGGTATGCTGAATGGTGATATTAGTACTTTTGCTTGATTCCATTGATTTTCTAACACTCTAGAACTTCAGATGAAAGAAATTGTTGATACTTTATTTGATCATGCAGAAGCGCATTGCGATGAACAAACCAAAAAAAACTTAATTGCTGAACAAGAAGATGCTTCAAAACTATATGAAGAACACTTAGCTTCTGAAAGTGAACTTTTCAATAACCAGTTTAATACTCTTATAGCATGCCCACAGTGTGGTAATGATATGGATGGTACATCGTGTAATAGTTGCGGCTATACATTAAGAGCTCGAGGATTACGGACTACTGGTATATCTCAAGCTACAGAATTAATAGAATCAAGTTTAAGATTCTTAAATGAAGAGGATTCTGATTTAATATCAGAAAGCGATGATGAAGGTTCTATAATTTATTCATGGAGGCGTTCTATTGATGGCCCAATTGAAATTAGTGAACCTTCCCATTATCAACCTGAAAGAGAAAATTTTATGGGTTCTTTTAGCATTCCATTTAGCACTCCGTCTAGCACCCAATCAATTCCCACGCTATTCAATTTAGATTCACGTTTACATGCTGAGGTAAGAAGAAATAATATTCCAATTTCAAGTCCCCCATCTTTGAGCTTTATTCAAACACAAACACAACAAGATAATGAAGATGAAATTTCTGATGAGTATGACAATTCAGACATTGATAGAATACATTTAGAATATGAGGAAGCAATCGGCCAGTCTTCCGGCCTCCAAAATAATATCACCTTTCGAACTCCAAATAATAAATCTGATAGTGAATCAGAAATAGATGATTATGACAGTGATGAAAATGAATTACATACAGCTGATTCCGAAATACATCTAGAGATAAACAATACTAGGCCAATTGTAAGAAGGTTAACAACATACCTATCAAGTTCACCCTATACCGAGAATAGCATTCCCAATTTAAATTCTCCCGTGTCTCCAGAATCAAATATTCAACCTCTTGAATATATTTCATTTTCAAGAGAAAGCAATCATATATATAATGAGGAGTCTCAATATTCTAGTTCGTTGGTGGGAACTCCTTCACCAAACAGTCCACAATTGCAATTGCAAAATGAATCGACTAGCTTTTATAGTATTATGAGTATGACAAGCACAAATCAACACCCACGACAAACAAGCAGTAGCATCCACTGTGATGAATTTTATGATATTGAAGGTAGTAGTCCTGAAAGCAATAGATCAGGGGACAGTGAGGGACTAGAAATATTTTATACAAGATCACTTGAAGACTCGGAAGAATTGGATATGGAACAGAGAGAAGGTCAAGATCATTCATTGAACTTGATACGGAAAAATTACAATGCTGATAATATAGAATATGAAGTGATCAGAAGACAATCCCAATTATTAAACAGAAACACTGTTTTCTTAGATTGAAGTCATTCTGGTATATATGCAAGACAGAAATACGTTGGTGCATCTCTATAAACATATATGTTAATGTTATAATATGGGCAACGAAGTCCTATAGCTTTTTTATTTTTATTTTAAAGAATCCATATGCATTTTTATACTTCAATATATTCGTATAAAACGTTATCTTTTCCTCTTTTCTATTTTTGTCATAATTGAAAGTAATAATCCTTGTGTCATTTTTTAAAGCTTGGATGGTTCTCCTTTTTCAAAAATAACCTTGTTCTCAATGGTACCGATATTTTCAATCCCTACTTTGACAATATCGCCATCACGAAGCCAAATAAATGGCTTTTGGAGCATACCGACACCTTTTGGTGTTCCAGTAAATATCAAATCTCCAGGATATAAAGTAGCACCTTGAGATAAGAATGAAATGGTTTCTTTGACTCCAAATACTTGATCAGAGGTATTATCGTCTTGTAACAGTTTCCCATTAACTTCTGTCGTGATCTTTAAATTATTTGGTTCTGGAATTAAGTCGGCGTTAACAATGGCAGGACCAATTGGTGACCATGCATCAAATACTTTGCCATTACTCAATTGACCACCAACACGAGCAATCCATGTTCTCTGAGAAACATCATCACCAGCCGTATATCCAAGAACATAGCTTAAAGCATTTTCAACTGATACATCTCTTGCAACTTTACCAATGACTATCACCAATTCACACTCATAGTCAACTCGAACGTCTTCAATCTGTGCCATCTTGGGTACTGGGATGGGGTCTGTTGGGCCTGTAATAGTCGCCAATGGCTTATAAAATAGAACTGGGTATTTTGGAAGAGGGGATTTAGCCTATTTGGGGTTAGTCTTTAGATCCAATTGATTCATTATGATGATAATAGCTTACATCGGCAGCATATCTGTAAATCATATAAAATTATTAGTATATGTAGATTACATTATTCATATCAAATACATACCCCTTGTAATTTAAGCCAAGTAATCTAATTGTTCCAACCTGGTCAATAGATAGTGGCGATAATAATTTTCTAATGGTCTAATCATGATAATTAGATCTAGTTCTAGATTCGTATTAAGGCACCAATCCTCTTTTCCACAAAAAACATACTGAAATATGGTTTGAAATAATGTAAGAGCCAAAAATATCCCCAACAATCACTCTAGCTTCTTTCGCGAATCTTGCATCCGTTTCTCCATTTGGCAAAATTGCATCACCGAAGTATGTTTGTCCGTCTGTAGCAACAAATCTAACGAGTCTCTAAAACACAATTAGTTAGATGCTTGTTCATTAAGCCACCTCATCCTTGATCTTGGTAGATTATCATACAGAGAACTTTTCAATAGCCATTTTTATATTAATATAAATGAAGGGAATTAAATATAGATGGGTGATTTCAATGGATGTCCTTAGTCTTTATATACTGGTAATAGTGTTGAGGATCTTTTTTGGCAATTCCGAGCCGATGGCTAAGTCAGCTGAGTTGACGCCACAGTATTTCCTAATATGGCATAATAATGGCTGAGTTTAGTAATATTGCTTTCCACCTCTTAAAATGGATTTTAGTCATCTATTTAACATCAAAAATAGAGCAATGAGTATAATAATTTTAGAAACTTATATTTTAACAGTATTGTATTCTATATGTTTTTTTTTTCTGATTACGGAGATTATAAGTTATAATTAGATAATCATAAGTTATATGCTAAATTTCTAACCTTGCTTAATTCTTCAATCATTATTTTCTTTTCTAAATTCAGTTTCTTCCTAACTTTTTTCAACTCTTTGATCTTCATATTCACAAATAGTTCTGCTAATCTTTTCAAATTCTTCTTGTAAAATCATTAAACTTAATATTAATTCTAGCAATAGTAACTTTGCACACATAATGAACTATCTTAACTTCATGATCAGTCTGTAATGATCATCACCTTCATACATAACTCCTTCTTTAATTATAACTGTCATAACTTCAACATTCTCTTCAATAACTTCTGCTTTATCTGCTTCTTTTGCTTAGAGTTCAAGCAATAAACTCTATTCTTTTAACTTATAATCATCATTTAACTGTAATGTTTCCGGCTGCAATAATATCTTCAATTTTAGATATTTCACTAATCTCATATGGTTCTCTCTATTATTCTCTTTGTAAAATATCTAAATTATATTTTTCAACTATTTACTTGGTTTCTTTCCATAATTTTAATCCTGATGTTTCAACTTCTTCAATTTTTACTTCTTTAATTCTTCGAGAATGTTTATTCAATATCGCATGGTTTAGGGCAGCTTTCTTATTCTTTTCTTGTAGACCTTCCAGTCAAGTAAAGGCTTGCTTCTATAATCATGAATGAATAGACAAAAAAAAATTTCATGGATTAAAAATCGGTCATATCTCATTCTTTTCTTTTTTTGTTGCAATTGGATGAAAACCCAATTGTAATTTTGTTCATTAAACTCTGTAATTGTTACTGGTACTTATTTCATCTCTATTTTTTTAACAGTTATGATATAATATCTGATTCAATTTATCAATAAACTTTTGTAATATATTAATTAATAATATTTGATAGCATTCTTTCAGTGTAGTTCTAATAATAAACTCTACCATATACTTTTTATGCAAGAATATTAATAGCTTGAACCCCAAGTTGATAAGAGTTAGAAACTTCTCCTTATATCTCCTGGCCCTGCTAATCGAACTTAAATAAACATATTTCCTTAGACATGTTGAAATCCAGATACCCATGAACTAAATACCCTTTCTCACTACTTTTGGTTATTCTTAATATCACTTAGCTAATTATTTAATAGGGAATTCCATTCATGTTCTTTCAATTTAATTAAAAACTTTCTCATTGAAAATGTTTTTTTGTATTTAACTTTCAACATCAGTATTTCATTAAATTCCATATTGTCTATAACTTACATCGATTTCATATATTAATTTATAATTATATATAATAAGAATGGTTAATTTTCCTAATTGATTGGCTTGTAAGGTTAACATCCGAAAAATATTAATATGAACTTTATAAGGCTAGGCCGGCAGCTACAGTATGTCTACCTAATCTCGGCCACTTTTGATAAATTATTATCGGACTTCACTATGGAAAAAAGGGATATGCATATATGCAAAAGAATAATTTGAATATTTTATATTAATATTGATTGGATTATGAAATTCTTCTTTCCTAGAACATCCTATTAGAGCATTGGGAGTTCGCGAAAAGTACAACAAAGACATTATAAGATGTACTGATGACATCTGATCTCATGCCCATTCGATTTATACATATAATTAACGCTATAGGCCGTTAGGCGGCTACTAACTTAGGCCGGTATGCCACACATTTACTCATATTAATCTTAATTTATAAACAAGGGATGTGATTTAATGATTAATGATGGCATATATATGATCTATTACTGGATCTTTCTTGATAGAGTATATAGTATTTAGAGTTTTGAAATGAACATGAAAAATATGTAACCTGGTATATTAGAATTCCAATTAATTATATGGTTGAAAAATCCGGGTAATAAATAGGTGCGATGAGGTTAAAAAATTTAGAAAAGCACTACTTTGATTTATATATACATGAAATTTACTTGCTCATTAAAAATTCTTTCATTAACACAGATTTAATAAGATGTCCAAATCCATAAACGAAGAAACATGTCTATTGATCACCAGGTCTAGAGATTCTTCTGAATCCAACTCTTCTGCTTCCAATTCTTCACTTGGGAGGACTGCTAATTATGAAAGTACTGACTCTGATCAAGTGAAATTTAACCACAGTACCAGCCAAGATACACTATTTAGTTCGGCGAAAGAAACAACAGAAAAAGCAGAATTGAAATACATGGCGAAAGCAGCACCGTCCCTCATTTTTACGTATTTGATGCAATATTCTCTATCTGTGTCTTCTATTTTCTCCGTCAGTCATCTTGGTGAGAAATACCTTGGAGCAGTCTCGTTAGCGGCGTTAACATATAACATTACTGGATTAGGATTATTTCTTGGTTTAGCCACTTGTTTGGATACTCTATGTTCACAGGCTTATGGATCTGGAAATAAACATCTGGTTGGAATATATTTTCAAAGGGGAACTGTAATGATATTGATGCTATATATTCCCCTCTTTATATTTTGGTGGAATTCTAGAGGCTTACTCCTATTTCTTATTGAACAGGAAGAAATAGTAGACCTGACGATATCATATTTGAAAGTTTTATCTTTTGGTGCACCTGGTTTTATTCTCTTCGATACGGGGAAACGATATCTTCAATCACAAGGAATTTTCAATGCTGGTACATATGTCTTACTTCTTTGTGCCCCGATTAACATGATCCTCAATTATATTTTAGTATGGTGCCCAAGTATTGGGATGGGATATCTTGGTGCAGGTGTAGCTGTTGTTATCACTTATTGGCTTTCTGCAATCTTACTCTTCTTGTATACCTGCTTCATTGATGGATATCAATGTTGGGGAGGATTTGACCTCAAGAATGCGTTCAAAGGATGGAGAACTTTAATTGATCTTGCTATCCCAGGTGTAATTATGTTGGAAGCCGAAAATCTAGCCTTCGAAATTTTAACTTTGGCTTCTGCGAGGTTTGGTACAACAGCTTTAGCTGCTCAATCCATTGTATCTACATTTTCCGCGATTATTTTTGAGATCCCATTTGCAACTAGTATCGTTGCATCAACGAGAATTGGACAATATATCGGAAATGGAAACTTAGGAGCTGCGGAGATTGCTACTAAAGTGGCGTTGCACGTATCTTTGATCGTTGCTCTACTGTCTTTTTCCGTAGCGTACTTTTTGAAATCTTATATTGCTAAAGCATTCACCTCGGATCCAGAAGTTTTAATGTCAGCAGTCAAAGTTTTTCCTTTAGTCGCCATCAACCAATTTTTTGACTGTCCTAATATTATTGCAGCTGGGATTCTTCGTGGACAAGGAAGGCAGAAGATTGGTGGAATTCTCAATTTAGCTGCTTATTATACAATTGGAATACCACTGGCTTTATTTCTTGCTTTCCAAATGAATCTGGGAATTAGAGGTTTATGGATAGGTCTTGGGGTTGGAGTATTTACTGTGGCCACGGGCCTGATTTATTGCGTGATTAAGTCTGACTGGGAAAGTATAGTTTCTAAAGCATCAGGAAACATGCATGTATGAAGTTACTATGAACTCATTATTTTGCTTCCATAAATGAATTGCTGTTTGTTAAAATTGATTTTATAATTCATATTATTTTTGTGTTTGGTTCTTTTAGTTAGGAAGGTTTGATATTGATTCCTAGGGTTACATATTCTAGCGCTATATACCAGTCAGCTATACTATAGCTATAGCGCCCTATATATAATAAACGTATACATAATAATGTACTCTTAAATGGCTTAAAATTAACCTAAAAATAATAGGCATAACATTTTAAATATGTTGGGTGCTGATGTTTACTCTATGTAAACATATACGCGTAAATATCAGAACTTAAGTTTTTAGATTGGTGGTTCCACTTTACATTTTCCGTGTGCTTGATTGGCTAAAGCCTGTTTGGTCTAAAACTTCTCCGTTATTTTCTTTTCTCAACTACAAACCACAACATTAAATCTTCATCGTATGTCAATAAATAAATCTTGTCTTGATTGCTTTCTTGACCAATTTTTTCGACTATAATCTAATTATGTTGAAATTTTAGATGGATCCAAAAGGTGTTATTAAATTACAAAGACAGTTTCAAGCTCAAAAGAATGTCCCAATCTACATGAGGGTATGTTAAATATGGGAAGATGATTTGACTCATTTTTTAAAGAATTTGCCACTAATACCTTGGTTTATAGGGGAGAGGTCCTTACTTTGTTTACCCATTCTTTGCCTTATTCACTGTCACTGGTGCTGCCTCCGTTTACTACCTCGGTCGTGCCATTTTGGGTATTAAAGATGAAAAGAAATAGATCTTCAAATGAACATAAACTTACTTTTTATGTCATTTAATGTTTTGAGGAAGCAGGACTTGTATGGATAAAATAGAAATATCAATTGAATAGGAATTTATAAATCTCAAGTTTGTTTTATGAAGGTTATTAATATACGCTTTCAAAATAAAGACAGAATACTTTTCGTTGTAGATATGTGTTTATCTGATAAACCCACATTTGCATATAAATCTTCAAGTAGTATGTTCTCATCTTAATCGTTTTAATATCGTCACATCGGTATAAGAAATCAGCTACTGATATAAGAATTTGATTGCGTTAATCATACTATAGGCGTAAGTTTACTCATTTCACCCTTCTTTCGATCGCTAATGAAGATTTAAAGTTCCTGTTACCAATAGGTGATCCAGTGTTTCACATGGACCCCATGAGCATGTTGCACTAATTCATTTAATGTGTAAAAACAGCGAAAGCACAAAATGAAAATACCAAAAAATTGGCTGTAATTCGCTGACTGCTGATTAGTCGTACACACCTGTGCTTGAATATAATAGAAATAATATAATGCTTGGAGGAAAAATCATTTTTATGAGCTTACTTGTAGCAATTAAGGTGTAGAAAGAAACGAATTTTGCGGCGAATTAAATTATAAAAATGGTCGAATTTCTCGTAACACGTGACTATGCTGAAATATCCTTCTTAAGATAAATGTATGGGTGTTTAATTTACATGCGGTAGGAGCCATCTCCGTCTTTAATTTCAGTTAGCTCAAGATTTAACCGTCATATAAAGCCCATGTTACATAAATATGATCCTTCCATTTCGATATTTCTCATTCCCGATTTTCATATACAGTTCCTAGTGTATGGGAGAGAAATCCAATTTTTAAAATAATATTTAATGTAAGTAAGTACGGGTGTTTACATATTCGCCGGATTCATTTGATATCTATTGTGTCTAGCTAGCGCTAAGGCTATAAAGTCTAAGAAGAGTCTATGTTTTTACAAAGATTGAAAACATATAATTATAAGGTTATAAAATCTTATAGCCAAGTAATCAAACATTAACCTATAATTATAAATATAAAATACATTCTATAAATAAACAACAATTATAACATATAAGTTATATCAAGAACTATTTAAATTTTATCATGAAACATGAACATTAACACCATACATTAAACCATCTAACGTAAAATGGTTTAGTTCTCAAATACTCCTTGTCTTCTTGGATTTCCTGCTTCAAATATTCTAAATCAAACTCTCTTCTGCCACTGTCGATATCAATTTCTTCTACAGGTATATAAAGCCTCCAATTTCTTTTCCAAATCTTATGTCCAATGTATAATAATAGAACAACAAAGAGACAGAGATACGCTTTAAAAAATGTTTGTGCATTAGAATCTCCCCCTATTGGGAACAAAGCAATCCAAAATTGAGCAATAAGTACTATGATGTTTAGTACCAAACCATAGTATGAGCCATAGACTCCTACCTGAGAAGAAAATGGCAGTTCATCCGTCCCTCTTCCATGAATATGAAGTGTGTATCTGAAACGAATGTGACAAACGCAAATAGAACCCCACGTAAATATACAGGATAGACCAGTTAAGGCAACTAACCATTCAAACACTTGAACTGACTGACCAGATCTGACGACGAAACATAATAAACCAAAAACACCAGAAGTCGCAATCCCAACTAGAGGCCTTCCTCTTCTATCAATATAACCAAATATTTTAGGAGCCATTTGCAAATTCGACATAGCAGCGAGAATCCTAGAATTGGCGTAAACGGCTGAATTACCAACAGAAAGAACAGCAAATAAAATGATTACATTCATAACTGAGGGTAAACCATTGACACCAGCATTTTTAATAGCTAATACAAATGGCGAGGCAGCTGAATCCCCTGACGATTCTGCAATTAACCTTGTTTCAGTGTAAGGGACTAGACATCCAATAACTGTGAGTGATAACATATAAAAGAAGACAATTCTCCAAAATATCTGCTTGGTAGCTCTAGGAATGGATTTTCTTGGATTTTCTGCCTCGGCAGCGGTTAATCCCATAAGCTCTGAACCATTGAAGGAGAAGGCTGCAGTAACAAACACACTAGCTAAACCTTTAAATCCATGGGCAAAGGCTCCTGGATCATTCCAATATTTTCCACCAAAATATTTATGAGTTGGACCACCACCACATATAACAGCAACCCCAAATATAATAAATCCAACGATTCCAATAACTTTGATCAAGGAAAGAATGAACTCTGTTTCTCCATATCCTTTTACACCAAAGAAATTTAACACTAGAATGAGGACCAAAAAAATAGCTACCCAAATTGAGGAATCAATATTTGAATCCCAATAATTTATCACAATTGATGCAGAGACTAATTCTAATGGTAAGACAACACACCATTGAACAATATAATTCCAACCCATAGCAAACCCCCAAGATGTATCCATGAATTTTGTCATATAAGTACACATAGCTCCAGGTACGGGGAAAGTAGCAGCTAGTTCACCTAAGGCTTGAACAGTACAAAATACCATTGTTCCGACTAATGCCCAGGCAATAATAACAGCGGCTGGTCCACCAGTTCTTAAAGCTCCACCAGATCCAATAAATAAACCTGTACCAACGGCAGAACCAATTGCAATCATTTGAATATGCCTACCTTTTAATTGTTTAGAAAGCGGTGATGTTGCAGTGGCAATCATAGCTTTTTCAGCTTCTGATAGACGAGGGTCAATTTCATCCATTTCAAATCTTTTGAAGGAGTCAACGAAATCTTTCCATTTTGAAGGGTTTTCCCCTCCTGTACCAGTAGTATCGTATAAATCTTCATATGGAAGATACCCTGATTCTGGAATAGACTCTCTTGTCGTAAAAGTCTGTGAATTGTCTTTGAACATCACTAATCACTTTGTCACGAACTAAGTGTTCAACGAAAAACGAACGTGGATATGGATATTATTGAATCTAAAAGATACCCAAAATCAGAACTCCAAAGATTTAAATCCCGGTTAAGGATGCTATGTTTGTTTTATATGTTTTTACAGAAAATATCAATTATAAATTAAACATAGGATGTCATGAATTTATGTCCAAATTATGTACAACTTTATTTTTTAACTCATTTGAAAATATGCATATGGATAACGTCAAATAATATTTTTCCTCGAATTTCGGCGGGTGATTGAGAATGAGTAAAGAGTTTGTCGCAGAACATCGATATGTCGCTTCAGAACCGCCTGGCGGTACATCATATGCAAGATGAAATCTTGAGATGCATAAATGTATCCATGCATATTTCCGAATCTTTGCAATTTGGTATACGCATAGATTCGATCCGTTCATATAAAAATATTATTTAATATTGATTTGAATTTGAAAGTGAATGCATCATGATCAAAATATTGATCTTCTACCGGTGTGACAGTCATTGGGACTATGATATTACTGGAAATAAACTATCATTAACAACTTATCAATATTTAAATAAAACTTGATGCACATTTGTGTGAAAACTGTAACTAGGACTGAGGGTTATGATTATTATACAAAACTAACTTTTTTCTTTAAATTTCGAAATTTCCAATTGCGGACAATACGGAGTCTATTTTTCTATTAATTAATAATTAAATTTTCTATAAGATTAATTTACACGAATTAATGTTCCAACTTTCAATATTTGCAATAGCTACCTGATTAATCGCAGCCGTGTATATATTTCAAGAGACTTTCCAAATATTATATGACAATAGATCTAGAATATCTCTAGTTGATAGTTGTTGTTGAAGATTAATAACTCGATTATGCTATATTACTTAGTTTAAGCCAAATTATAAATAACATACATTTAGTATCATTTAGTAAATATTATATATACTTATAGTTGACTTATAATTAGATCAGTAGTTGCAGTTCTAGATATAAAAAAATACGCTTAATTCAATGCTTAAATAAGAGGGAGTCAATTATAAAACTATAAAATAAACAGCGTTGTGTCAATTGCAATTGCAATTGTTACCCATATTATTAATCAGATTACCAGTTCGAGAAAATCATACCGGTACCGGTAACTCTATATAATATAATATAATATAATATAATATAATGTAAGTAAGCAAGCTGATACAGACAAAAATATATATCAACTTCCATATTTATTATCTTATTGCTTTTTAATTAATAGTTTTTTATCGTCCATGGTATTCGAATTCCTTTATCCTAACAAAAATGTATTACATTTATAAGATATTTTAAGTCTAACTTTTTATATAGGAATTCAATGAAAGTACCTCTAAACTGTATGTAGGATATAAAAACATATAAATGTCTAGAAAAACCATCTCAAATCTTCGAAACTATACACATATAACCTCATAGCAGTATCTACTTTATAAATCAGGATCCAGCTGTTGCCTACCTATATGATGATTCCGAAAGCTTATAGAGATTTTCTTTCTATTTCCCGGTTATGTACGATCGAATACAATTAAATATTCAGTTGCCAATTGCAATTACAATTACAATTCAGCTGAAGTAAGTCTACTATGGCCAATAATCATATATGAATCTGTGAAATCTCATGCTATTGCTAATATTAAAAATTGGATATAGATCTAGAACTTATGATCAGCAGTTGGTAGAAATTTAATTATAAGATTGGCTAAGTTCATGAGTGATTATATATTTATGTCACATAAATGCTTAAGGTTAAGCTTATAAATAAGTATGAATTACAATTGTAAATTATAAATTACTAGTATAATTCTATGGCTAAATTTAAGTATGATTCTATATCAGAGTTAGTGCTTTACCTCATAGTAGGCTCATACAATTGACAAATGACAACAATTAATGAGATCATAAACAACGGTTTCGGAGCGCGGCTCCATTGTTACGCCGATGTCATTGTAGCATGTACCTCGCTCGGCATGCAATGTATGCGGATGTCTCGGTTTTCGGCGGTTTCAGTGACAAATCAACTGCTTACATCGAAAGCTTCGCTGGCGGCAAAAAGAAAATTTTCATGTATGTCATATTCAAATAAGTGTGTAGTTGCGATGTTGTAGAATAATTATATTAATATTAATTCGCCATTAAATCACTAATTATAATTATCTATAATTATTCCTATTATGCATATGCATATGCATATTCATTTCACCATAAATATAGCTATAGGATTTTCTTAAATTTAAAATATAGGTGAAATTGTTAACATCTATTTCTATACAATACATTGATAGTTACTGGAGCTGGTTATTATGTGCGAATATTTATACAGTTTAATTTAGAAATGATTTGAATTGCTTTTGTTTAAGGTTCAACTTATTAAGGTGTAGGTTCCTACGCCAGGGGAAACCCGAAAATAAAATAATGCAGCGCTTAAAACTCACCTTCTTTTTAACCAACCACCACCAAAAAAACCTCAATTCAAAAGTGGGAAAAGACAATCAATGTTTAAGATTACATAAGGCTTTTTTTGCGTGCAGCTGAACCCTAAAGTACTCCGTGCCAAGAACCCAAAATATTTCGCCGTTTAGGAATATAAGTTAATTAAATAAAACTCCTCCAATTGAAGAGTTTAATAAAACAAAATGAAAACTCTCTGTTTTCCAGTAAGATGAAATAGTAGAAAATGTCCACTAAGAAAATTTCCAAACGTGGCTACACTATTGATAGATAATTGTTTATGATTGTATATCCCAACGCGAGTTAATTCAAGTTTACACAGTTCGAAACGTTTGCAGATATCAATAACAGTGAATGAGCATTAAGCGAGAAACCAACGAGTTGCGGCTTTTTTAGATAGATATGAAAAGATTTCTTACAAGCCGCCTAACTTTCTTGATCCTTATAGACTCTTGGCAAAGGATAAAATAGCATATAAAGCTGGTTCAAATGATACAAGTGACAAATATAAATACAAACCATGTAACTTTTTACAATGCGGAGAACACTAGCTAGTTGTATTTTTAGCGATGTCTGTTAAAGTTCAAAGTGCCTGTTCTCCCAGTTGCGCCAAAAAGCCAATCGACTCTTTAGTGAACTGTTCTAAGAGTGTAATATATATCCAACACACCCCCCAACCTTAGGCAGGTCACTTTACTAATCGCCATATCTGCTCACCCCCGTGATCTTGCGGGTTTCGGACTTCTTGCAGACTGACTCGGACATGCGTTACCCTACTAAGCCTCAACTAGACTGATGTAAACTACCGTCCTACGGCGGACTCGAACCTGATGCCTCTCGTGGCGGCGCCGCTACCATGTTAAAGTTCAAAGTGCCTGTTCTCCCAGTTGCGCCAAAAAGCCAATCGACTCTTTAGTGAACTGTTCTAAGAGTGTAATATATATCCAACAATGTCAAGAAGCCCTTAAAGGTGCTGATTCCAGTGGAGTTTCCGTCTATTCCTCACTCGATTCCTCTTCGAAAGGAACTTGACATATATGTTCAATGGGTGATTCCACTCTCTCCATGATTATTGTTATATCATAAAATGTCCAGGCTCGTTACTTGTTCACAAAGTGGTTATATATATTGAGAGGATCAAAACTGCTTTCACCCTTCCAAAAAAAAAAAAAAAAAAAAAAAAAATTAGAAGATTCCCCCTCAACTTAAAAGAGGGTGAACAATCTTCAATAGTTTTCAAATTTAGAGGAGGAGAAACCTGCTGATTCACTAGAAATACACAAGTCACCTAGCATCAGGCAGAAGTCATACAAACGAGATAACAACGGATATTATATTTGTTTAAAATGGATTTTCAGTTTTCTTAATAGGATTAAACGGCTCTCACATACTGATTTATCTGCACCTATTAAGAAGATGAACCGAAATCAACCCAAAACGATTCAGAATAATTGGAGTAGGAACTATACACTGCCCTACAGTCCAATGCTGAAATGGATTCTCATATAACAAAGGTCAAAGGTATGAATTGGGGAGCTCTCAAAAATCCCCGATTAGCTTTCTGAATTGTGCACTAGGAACTAGTCGCGGGGGTAGTAATGAAGAGTACTATACGGGTACAGGGAGTATTTGATCTCTATTGTCTCGTAAGAGGAACTTCTTAGGGAAAGACAGAAGATATAAATATAAAAGAGTACCTCATGCCACTGACCAACAGAACAGGAAACGTAGGCAGATTGTGATGCAAACACACACTCCAAATGAAGGTCTCTCCGAAGAAGAAAGACTTAAAAACTGTAGAATACATTGAGGGTAATAAAGAGAATATACAATGTTAAGTAAAATTTATATTTACATTCTTTAGTTTTCAATTGTTCATTGTGGTGAGATTTTTGGTTGGGTGGTTCAGAAGGTGTGTCCAAACTAAATTGAAGTCGCCCTATAGATTCCAAGAAGCTTCCAATTAAGAATCCTATGACTAATTATTGGTAGTTTTCCTTTTTAAATTCAAAATAAAAACTATGGTGCATCGCATTTGGGCATTTGCTAATATAAAACACTAAAATATTATGAATCACCAACAACATGGTCAATTGTAGTGTTACTTGAATACAAGTATTCTCAATTACATGGAAAAGATGAATCAACACATAACAATCGATAGCTGGTTATATTAATTAGATAGAATTATATAAGGGTTGTATTTTTATTGGTTTAAATAATGCAGTTAACCCAAAAATAAGTGTTTACTAAAACAACAAAAGAAAAAATCCACTTGAATTCACTAGATATTTTGTATAGATAAATTACTTATCCCTAATACATTCTACTAACATAATGTATCCATTCTTCTATTAACGTTTTCAGTTCAAAGTTGGAGAGTTTCCTGTTCTTTTTTACCATATTTTCCATCGGCATTATTGTTATTTAACTAAATTTATTACTTAATTAGACATTTTATACGTTGTCCCACAATTATGAGTTTGACGCTTTAAATTGCGATGAAAAAAGTAACTTGAGCTTACTAATTTAAAGCTTACTATATGGTAGATAAAAATTCTTTTTTATTTTATTGCAAGTTTAAAATAGTAATAAATAAAATTTTAAGAGTACTAACTATATATTTATTTTACTTTTAACAACTTTTCAATTACAAATTCGAATTGTACCTTTCTAATCAAACATGAAGGCTTAAATTTATATATTTAACTCAATTACGCTTTTTATAATTTAGTTATTATGTGGGTATTTATTCAGAATTAATTGTACACATTGTCCTAAAATAGATAAAAGAGATTTGATATCATATTTTATAGGATTAAGATCGTTTACAACTTTTCTTTCATCATAAATTCTATTAAAACTATCTTTATACTAAACACGTTAGTACCCAATATGTCTAAACAGCTAAACTTGATTCGTAAACCAGTTGTAAATATATTGAGACACTATTGTATTATATTGTAATAAGAAGAATTAGACCAGATGTATTAAAGAAATTTATATCTTATTTATCTCAACTACTGAACTTGATTCGTAGAGCAGCTATAAATAAATGGTGATATACTTGTATTATGTTGTATATTGGATAAGAAGTTAATTGAATGGTTATCTTTAGAAAGAGGCGAACATAAGCTATTTAAATGAGTAAAATGAGGTTTAAACTTTAAAACACGCTGACAATAAACAAGTCATAAATATAGTTTCGTACTAATGAGTTATACATATAAACCTAAAAGGCCGATAGGTAAGTATGTTGTTACTAAAACGAAATACACAATTGACCGTAGAAAACTCAATGGGGGGAATTTTTAATTATCTACTATATCTGATATTAATACATTAAATTTTGGGGCACTTTAACTTATAATTATCATCAATGTTTCAATGGATATATTTACATATATAACAGCTGAAATTGAGGCCAAAACGTTTGAGAATAAGTTAATATTATATTATATATTGTAAATTTCACTGTGGTGATTTCCCTTAGCATTCTACAACTAGTATTAAAAATTATGATCTCTATAATAGACATTAACGTTAATATCAATACATGTACAATCAGAAAAAGTTTATAACTAGATCTAGTACAACTACTATTAGTAAATATAAATAAATCTATAAGTTCATCATAAATTTCTGATGAATAGTATCAGCAAGTGATTTGATTTGTGTATTAACCGGATCCACTGTTGATGTCCTGAGTTCGATCAGTAATTATTAAAGCTTATACTGAAAGATGAAGTTAAAGACCAGAAATATCTGTTGATTATAATTCGAATTACTATGTTAACAAAACAGGAATGTGATAATCTGTAAAACAAAAACAATCTACATACTATGGACAACTATAAACTTTATTAACATAAAACTCTCCTTATAAATCAAATCAAATCCTATCTAGTTTAATCTTAATCTTATAGTAAAATAAGTTTAATTAAACATGTTATTAAATCTGTCGTATGATGATGAAGCAAGAAGGTTCCATACTATGAATTTCTGGTGTGTCGTCTGCTGAGTGTTTACTCACTGTACTCACTATTCACTCCTCAGTCTAGCAGTGCATTCATGTACATCATTTTTAACAAGCGTTTTCGTAAACTTTATTTTCCTTTTGACAGCTGCAAGCCTGCAACCTTAAACCTGCTTAGTCATAGGAAAAATCGAAGAATAAATAAATATAAATACAACTCAATATTATTGTATCTTCGCGAAGAGGAACGCATGTATGTTAACATATATAATTTCAAGCTTATTTACAATTGCTGTTAAACGATATGTTAATATTTATCTACTAATAATATAAATTTTCATTCCGCAAACATGCATATGTTTAATTTACGTATACCTGAGATTGTTTCTTTGATTTTAATTTTACTTGAAGTACTTATGCCGTGTATATATTTCGACTCTAAGAACTCATCGCACTCTATATCTCCTGTAGCTTGGTTACCGGATGATCCAGTGGAATGGAAATCCCGAATCATAAATGAAAGCCATGGCCATATCACCGCCATCCACCTGCAGACATATTATCCAGATGGCTGGACTGTGCGGCAACACAAGGGCATATTAAACTTAAGGTCCAGGTTTCAGGTTACCGTAACTTTGTTAGACTAGTAAGTATAGACGATGCTACCTAAACTATAGATCTTAAATTCTAAATCCTGTTGCTTTATTTGATATAGTACAACATACATATAGTATAAAATTGCTATACGAGATTGCAGACTATATAAAGAGTAGATATTCCCTTTTAATAAAACTTATCGGCTATCAGCCAATAGCTATTCAACTACAAAAATGGTGTCGAGAGATATTTTTGAAATTGGATATTTTGTGTTTAGTATTAGTAGTTTGTTATAATAAAAGTTATTACAACAATCCTGACCTATAAAATGAAGGCAGACCCCTTATACGGGTAGTTAAAGAAACGTCCGTTACCAACGGACACCTTTTTCTACCGTCGTATCCAATTAACAATACTATGATTAATATAATATAATTAATATAGAATATAATTAATATTGCCACCAAACCTGAATACTCTGTATATGGCACTTGGCAAATCATCATACACGATACAACTAATAAAATTTTATAACAATGGACCAAAGAAACTAGGTTGAAGAGTAGGCCTAGGTGGAAACTTGAAATTGAAGTCATAATCACTATACGTATGCATATTTAATCTCATGCAAACTGGATACAAAGAAGTTGAAAGAACTGGTAATAAATTACTAATAATCATATTAATTATATATTATTTCAACTTATTAGATTGATAAAAGTTAATCCTTGTAATTGGTATATTATTTGAATTTTACGTTATCGTTATGATTGTAATTGGTATTGTTTATGATATTGATTGTTCGTTTGCGTACGTTGCGCCCGTACACGTGGCTGTGTGTAAGTATCAGCTAAAACATGTTAACTGTTTGATTGTTGAGGTTCGGTACGAAGTTGGTATAGGGCTCTTTGTTAGTTAGTTCTAGTTTTATTTATAAGGCTTATATTAATTGGCTAGACATAAGTTACATGCCTTATTGATGTCAATTACAAACTATACCTGTGCTCCACAAGCGCTTTCAACCATTTAATATAAACTTTATAAATCACTTATAAAGACAGAGAAAGAGAAAATTAAGCATACGAAGTTATGAACACATAGAACACATAGAACACAATCACAATTATAAACATATTTACCCAAGTGCCGGTCTTGAACAAAAATATAACATTATATACTGTATTTAGGCTATAATCTAGATGATTAAGTCCAGCAAGCATAAGGGAAATGCGGTGTGTACGAGCAAATTAAAGAAAAAAGAGGTAACTATATAACTAGCTTACAGATAATTTACAATTATAATTATTATATCGGTTTAAAAGCCCATAGGGTTCAGATACTCAACCGCTATCGCAGTTATCGGTCTGATCATGAGAAATCATAATTATAACATTAATTAGTAACAGTTATTACGACAAAAAGCGATCGCGAGTTGCCATAATATATACCAATGCATATAATAAATATTGAGATATTGAGAAGAGAGGATTCTATATATGTGAAATTGTTATAATTTTACAGAGGGTAATGGAGAGAAAAGAGTGTGTACCACTGTGCAGGCTCGCATGTTGGTTTTATTTTTCTATAGGCCTAGCTATAGAGTGACGTTAACAATAAAATATATATAGTAATTAACACAATTCAATACAAATTCACAGCAAAGTGTACGTTCACAACATCCTCCTGAGTCCAAACACAAACATTCTTGAATACTCTCTTACAAAATCAAATATTCCTTAATTGTTCTGCTAACGGAATGTTTGAAAATTCATTAATAAACCATTTAAAAGATGGTAGGCTTAAGCCCGGGAGGGATTAAGTTGTATTTTCGGACAGATCTATAGCTAGATAAAACCGATCATTGTGGCAGGAAAAATATGCGACGTTTAATTAATAAATATTGTGTGATTTAGAAGGTGCGCATAACTTTTTTAATCAGCCTCGGAATTGAAAACTTAATAAAAAAGCTCAACTGTTATTGTAGGCTTAGTAAATATAAATCATAAGCCTAAGAAAGAATTAGATCTATATAGTGATATCAGTTGTTCTTATAATTAGCTTTCGATTGATTTTAAATTTCGTTCGATTTTAATTTTTCTCTTTACTCTTGCTTTTAAAAGAGTGATTGAAATCAATGGATTATTATTAAGTTATATCAGCACTTGAAAATAGAATTGTCAAATCAAACTATAAAGCATGGTGATACTGATATACTCCTGTGTATCATAATTATTATAATTTCTCTAAGCCTTGGGTAATAATAGGAAATGTGTTAAACCTGGGTAAGTATAGTATTTGGCAGTATCTTATACCCTATATACTAGATCAACACAAATCTAAAACTGTTTATCCCTAACTCGCGAGTCAGTGGTGGCTAAGCTAAGCCTTAGGTAGGGAGAATCAAAACAAATTAGCCTCAGGTAGATACTGCAAGATTAATCAAGATATCTTAGCTATTGATTATGATAGTTCATGGGATACTGCAAATATATATATTATGAATTGAATATCAATCCTGTCTCAAAGTGCATCGAACATCTGCAAGCGATGAATACGGGCGCGTTTATACATAATTATCAATATTGAACATTCTGAATTTCTGAATATTAGATACCAGATAGTAGATATACAAAACAAGAGTAATAAAATTTCAAAGGATGTAAGCACTGGTCAGAGAACAATATATCTCCATTTCGACAGCGGGGTTTTTCGGCAATGAAAAGGTATGAAAATCCAAAGTTTAAAGAGTATGTAACCAAGAAGTTTTCCCCTTCAGAATCCGATATGAAAAAATGTTGACGCAATATTAATACGTTCTACATGATTATATCAATATTAATTTATATGTCAGATTCTAATATTAATTAATATATATATATATATATATATGTATAAGCTTATACATTCCCAGTTCATACCTTATAAATAAGCTAAATAGCGCGCTATAGGCATAATTGTAGGCGATTCTTTTGATCTTCACTATAATTTGTGTAATTCAATCATTTCAATGTCGTTGTATTCTTACAATACACAGTATTAATAGAGACGATATGACCCATATATATAACTATTCCTTGATACAACAAAATTTTTGAGCTCAATTGCAATATTGAGAGAGATTATATAAACAGTCGAACAGTGAAATTGTACTGTTTATATAGCATTTGAAATAATTATTCTTATTAATTATTAAATAGGGTTCACGCAGTTGTAGATTAATCTAGGTTGTATACGCACATATGCTTTCCAATCTACTTTGTAGATTTCAATTTTTGAGATTGTCTAACATTTTCAATTATATGCTGATATGAGATCTTTTTTAGACTTCTGAAGGGGTGATGATTCTGGCAGTAGTGTATTAACCTTAACTCTAAGTTGTTCTTCATTGCTGTATGCAATAATAAATATTTTCATATTACATAGAGTAAACACATGGGGACAATTATTCAACTCAATTAATATAATTTTATATTATAATAACTATGTTTTGAAGCAAAAGTCTGCCTTCAACGAATAATATGAGTAATTTTAGAAACAAATGTTGTAATTGTCAGGTCATCAGCATTAGCCGGAATTATAATTATAATTTAACAATTTAAGCTTTTCCCAAATCATCGATATTATGGAGTAGGGCTTAAGGTTACAAAATTTGGAAAAATGGAAATGCCAAACTTTTGGAGTAGTTTGGTAAGATAAAAAGGAAAAATATGAAAAGAGAATCATGGATTGTGTAAGACCTTGCAAATACAATTAGTGCCTGTAATTAGTAGTAAAGAGTAGAGATACTCAAGGATGAGGGGTAGTGAAGATATCGATATATAACATTTATGAAAAGTTTTACTGTAAATTTTTACTAGTCTTATATTTTAAGCCGCCGAATAGCATAAACCGGAACCGTCCAGCAAAAGCAAGCATACAATCGTCCCCGTGCGAACATCAAAGGAGATCTAGAGTTCGTGAGATGAGTTGTGAGATGAGTCCTGAGATGAGGGAAATGCTATGAGGATAAGACTGTAAAATAAGGGTTGCCTGAGCAGAAACCTCATGATCAAGTAAGTTATCAGCTGTAGTGAAAAAGCAATGAAAACGCTCAGAGGGAGGCATAATGTTTGTGGAGTTGGGATTAACATTTGACGGTTTCCGGGGCATTAGACCTTGGGCTTTTGTTTAAAAATAGAATTTCTCCCTATTTAGTCAAAAGTTGCAGCACTACTTTTTCTGCTTTTTTCCTGCCTTCTCTCTGCTTTAGCACTCTTTACTACTCCATTCTCTCGCTTATCGTCCGCTGGTTCAGGTAGTAGGATGCCATTAAAACTGTTCTCCCGCAAAAAGAACCAACAGAACCAGGCCAACGGCCGCCTGGACATGGTCCAACCCCCTTCCGCCGGAAGGAGATTCTTCAAGTCTGGTCACAAACATAATCAGTCCTGGTCCGAACCTTCGATGCCCACAACTCTGACCTTGCCGGATGCCAAAATGGACGCCAGCTCAAAACGGTCCTCTTTTCTCATCAGATCCAGAAACCGTCACTCAGATCTTGGGCTGTCAGGTGCTGCAACCAGCCATCCCTATGCTTTTGGAAACAGTTCATCGACAATCGCTTCTTCTGTCAATCCGACCGAAACAAACGATTACCCGTTCAACAAGGAGGTTGACGAGGATTGTCTGAGGCCTGCAAAGGAAAGACTTCAGTCCCTTTTTGACCCCAATGGAGCCGAAGGTGCCTCTGAATATGAACGTTCCAGTGTCATTCGTCATCCTCATAACCGGAACACCTTTCAAAGAGCTTCTAGTTCCACTCCTGCCTTAAATACTGAACTCAATGATTCTGAAGGCAATCTCTTTTGGCCCGACTCAGAAGACGACGATGACGACGATAACGGAAGTATAATGCCTTCTCCTGTTTTGCCGAATGGTGAGTTCTCCAAAATGTCTCAGCCTAATTCAGTTAGATCTGTCCAACCCCCACCAAACGAGAGGTTTCTTAACACCAATAACAACCGTTCAAACACTCAAATTGCAAAATCTCACGATTCCAATACACTTCCTGTTGCTGCAGTTTCGGATGCATCATTCGTTTTTGAAACCAAACCACCGATTACTACGCTTGCACCATTACCTGCACACACGGCTGCCCCAGCCAAATCCTGCTTGAAATCATCAAGAGGTGAGATGGTTGGATCTGGGCTTGTTGGCATCGCAGAAGCAATATCTGAATCATCTACTAGTAATCCTAGTCCTACAATTAATAATTTTGAACAACCATTTATCCAGCAACAAGGAATTTTACATCCGCGCCAATCACCGCCCTCACAACCCAATATGCAAGCAAAGGGACATTCTCCAGCTCCTTCAACTACTTTGGATGATTTTGCAGATCCCTTTTATTCTTTGATTTCAAGATTGTCTTCTGATGAAATTGAACTTCCTACTAATGTTCATGATCAACGACAAATGCCTACCGATTCTACACACAATATTGAAAATGTTGATGACAAAGTAATATCTGTTGTTGAGTCAATTTCATCATCTGGGTCTACCTCATCGAGAGATTCAGATTCAGATTCGAATTCAGGAAGTGATTCTGAGAATCCAAATATTAAAAATAACACTACTCGTTATCATCCCGACCCCCAATCAAATTCACAAGATGAGCACGATCATTCACTTGATACTGTTCCTGCCCTGATTTCACCTCAGGACTCAACTCCTTACTCTTCTGGTTCAGGTCTTGGTCCCGAGTCAGCTAGTTCTGCATCAAACAGTTCAGTTTCACCGCCAGATGAACATATTAAGCCACAATTGGCTCCAATTTCCATAACAGATGCTTATAATTCTTCAAGTGAAGGACCTGTGGCAAACTCCCCACTTGCCTTTGATTTTGATATTGATCATGATAAAGATTATGAACCAAAACCTATACAACCTAATTATCCTCGTCGAAAGCCTAGACAATTTGTTAAACATCAAAACCCTGGTAACGTTTATACTAGACAATCAAGTGTTAATGGTCCAAAAACTATTTCTACTATTGATATTATGAAGTCTCGAAGAGCTGGTATTTATAATAATGCTTCATATATGTCAAATGAACCTGTTTTTGAACCTTCTGGTCAAGCAGAAAATCCAATGTCACCATCCGTTACATCTCAAGATGATATTGAAACAATTTCTTCTCGTTCAGTTGAACTTGATCCATTGGCTGAAGATGCAGATGCTGAAGATTTGAAAAAGGACCGTGAAGAAGCAATTGTTTTACGTCGTAGACAACAACAACACTTAGCTTCTTATCGTCAAAGTATGATTAAAATAACAGGAAGTTCAAATACTGGTGAATATTCGAGAACTCTTGAAAGTTTTGAAAATCACGAAGACGAATCTGATAATGTTCCATTAGCAATTATACAAGAACAACAGCAAAAGAGGTATTCTGTAGCTTCAAAACTTGACATGCTTAATGATAATCGTTTGCCATTGAATAAACAGAAGAGGAACTCCATCTCAGCTGGTTCAAAATTAAATACATTTTCAGATGCTTATGATCCAAAAAGAAGTTCATATTTAAATATTGATAATAGTATGAAGAATGCAAATAAAAGGTCATCTCTTGGTTCTAAATTGGATTTGTATGCTCCACCACAAGCACAATATGATTCAAGATCTCCAAAACGACAATCCCCTCATTCTCGTGAGCAATCTGTTGAATATGATTATAATAATAATTTATCAAGTGGTAAGCGAACACCTGCTCCTAGAATGGGTACAAGTCCAGTGAATGTTGATGGGTCTAACGGTGATGCTGCAGAGTCCGGTAGAGGGTTAATGGGTATTATTGTAAAGGAACAAGATGAAAAGACAAAGGTAAGAAATTCAATTTACAGAGTAGCTGTCAGAAAGAGTGGTGGTGGTGTCCCAGCCTCTGAACCAGTTCCTTCAAATTACAACAACAATAATAATAATGCAAGACATGATTCGTTTAATGCTTTAAACTCGAATACTGGTTCAGGAAATCATACTAGAAGCGATTCATTTAATGCTTTAAACGCAAGCACTGGCTCAGGAAATCATACTAGAAGCGATTCATTTAATGCTTTAAACGCAAGCACTGGCTCAGGAAATCATACTGGAAGCGATTCATTTAATGCTTTAAACGCAAGTACCGGCTCAGGTGGATCTGGAAGTTCTGGATCAGGTAATGAAAATGGAGGATCTAACCAAATGCAGAATTTGATACAAATGCAAATGCAATTACAAATGCTTCAAATTCAACAACTCACCAATAATCAAATTCAAAATGCTCTTCAATCTCAGCAGTCCATGGCAAGTATGCCACAGATGAATGGAATGCCATCCACTCTTTCAATGTCAATGCCTGCTCAAAATATGCCTGCTCCACAACCATCTACGATTCCTATGAATTCCATGACCCCAATTCCAATGGTCCAGACTCCAATGACCCCAATTCCAATGACTCAGACTCCCATGACCCCAATTCCAATGATTTCACAGCCAGCTCCCATGTCTTATCAATTACAACCAACATCTGGACAGATGATGGTACCTAATCCAAACTCAGCCCCTCAAGTTGTCCAAGTTGCCCAAGCTGCTCAACCTCAACCTGTTCAACCTTCATATCCTATGGCTATGAGTGGTTATTCTTCAAATTCTTATCAACAACCACAAGGATATACACCATCGATAGCACCTTCTGAGCGCTCTGTTGTTTCACATGCTTCCAAAAGATATAGTAGGCAACAAATGCATTATAATCAACCTCCAGCACAACAATATGGACTTAACCAACAACATTCATTTTATTTAAATACAGGCCATCAATATGGGTCACAACAACATCTCCATTCTCAAAGTTCAGGCCGTTTTTCTCCTGCTTCATATCAACATTACGATAGCAGATCTTTATACAGTAGACAGCAATCTCCTCAAATTACAAGTCCTGTTCCTCAACATCCAAGATCTGAGCATAATATGTCTTTAGTGAAAGAATATAATAGAAGTAGTGTTCAAGGTCGACCAAGAGGTCAGAGTTTTGCTGCAACTAGTATGAATGGAGTTGCTACCATTAATGAGGATGAAGAGCTAAATAACATTGCTCAGCAAAAGTCTGTGTTGAAGAAAAAATGGGCGCAAAGAAAGAGCATATTAATATAAACTTAATGGATTCCTTTATCTATTACTATTATCTATTTAACAATCAATATTGTTATAGCTATATGAAGAGCATTTTTATATTTAATTTTGAATAACATCAACTACTTTGTTATTTTTCTATATTATCTTTTATATTGTATTAACCTCATTCATTAAAACTATCATAACTCATTTCATTAATAAGTAATCTGTTTCTCACGCCACAGGAGCATCATTTGTTCTGTTTTATTGGTCATTCCTTAATTTCATTTGATTTTGTTATGTCTTTAATTGGCTTAAGTTAGTATTTTTATTTTCATCTTCATTTCTTCATTTCTTATTTTTATTTTTATTTTTATTTTTATTTTTATTTTTATTTTTATTTTTATTTTTATTTTTATTTTTATTTTTATTTTTTTTATTTTTATTTTTGGTATTTGTTCATTATTATTTTCAAAATTGAGGTTAATCCCTAGTTGCAGATTAATTTCCCAACATTAAACATATAATTGTCTACTTCATTTCGTTTTAGTTTAAAAAAGAAAACACTTTTTACCTTGTCTTTAAATAAATGCAATGTATTAAACTGAAAAGAAATAGATTATTAATCAATCGAATCACGTATATTATTATTATGAAAAATTATCTAATGTTGCGTTTCTATTTTTCTCTCTTTTAATAAAAGAAAGTTATAGGTTCATATATACCCCTATAGCGCTATAGGCCTATGCAATAACAGCTACTTTACTTTATTAAGTATTTTAAGCATTTTTAGTTGAGATTGGGATCCCTGAGGAAGTAGCTTGTTTGCAATATTCTCATCAAGTAGTTGTGATTTGAATTTGAGAATCATATATCATTTAATTAAAATTAATTTAGTTTTTAAAATCGCAATTGATTTTCATTTCAATACTACCAACGTTAAGGTGGAATTTGGTCTATGTATACTAATTTGCTGAATACCGTTCATTGTCTTTATTTCACAATGATTGAAAATAGGATCCTCTGTTTCTATTCCTGGTTAAGTTGTAAGCAAACTTGCATTTATTAACATTTCAATGAACCATTTAAATATTTTTTTTTACGATTTAAGTTCCTAGTGACATGAATACCGGTAATGTAATAATAGATAATCTGTGAATAAAATCTTCTGTTCCAGGGGTTTTCTTACAGGTAAAAGAATTTGTACTATTTCAACGACTCCGTCGTGGAGACCCATGGATTTTTTTCCTTCCTTGTGGTCACAAAAGAACAAAACAAAAATGCCTCAAGTCGGATTCGAACCAACGATCTTAACATTACTAGTGTTACGCCTTACCAACTTGGCCATCAAGGCAATGTCCTACTACTGCTCAGGAACGCATTATTGACTATTCTTGGTTATGAGTTCTTTCGTTTTTATTACATTTTATTAGTCCTTTGTTACATTTAATACTTCTTTTGACTATTCTATAAATATATTTTGGATTTATCTATATAAAGCTAAGATAAATCCCTCTTTAAATAGATAACTTAATTCACTAGTTCGAATACACATATTATCTTAATAAGCCATTGCAGCTGATTCCGTCAGTTACTTTACAATTCCAGGAAGTAAATTGTACTGTGGTGAAGGTTAGTAACTTGGGTGTCCAGCTTTATTCAGAAAATGATAGGTTAAAGATAAAGAGGGGTTGAATGTCCACAGTGACTCACACTGTTGTCTTACTAAAGTAAGACTTCGTCCCCGAATAGGATTTCCTCCTAAACTAAAAAAAGTCGATGCTCCTACGCAAACATTGCAATTGCAAAGTGGTGCGCATGTCGAATTAGCTACCACCTTTAATTGATTAAGACCCAGGTTCGATTCTGACATTTGGGACACCCAAATAGTCGCATAGAGACTGCCATACTTGAAATTACTTCTTCGTTAACTTCATTATTCTTGTTGAAGTGCCTTCATTATGTTCTGCGGATTTTTGGAGTATTCCTATCTAATATTTAGGATCGGTTATCAGTTTATCTTCTATACGGTATATTAATTACTAGTTATATGATTATTGGTTATCTCAGTTCGTAACATGATTGTTTTAGACAGGTTCCATCTTTACTAGAACATCATA
This sequence comes from Alloascoidea hylecoeti, assembly GCA_001600815.1. Classification (NCBI taxonomy): domain Eukaryota; kingdom Fungi; phylum Ascomycota; class Alloascoideomycetes; order Alloascoideales; family Alloascoideaceae; genus Alloascoidea; species Alloascoidea hylecoeti. The sequence continues at coordinate 904,971 of BCKZ01000006.1, forward strand.
GCCTCGGACAGATCTATTACATAGGTCAGTCTTCAAATCTTCTTTTCCGGTATGATTAGCTCTAGAGATAAACATACAATCTTTTCATCTATTTTTGACGATGTTTTCGACAAATAGTAGCGAAAAATTAGATAGTAGTGGCTAAATATGCAAACAAATAAGCTTATAAAAAGTAATCATCAAGTATTCACTTCATTTTATAGGTGCATAACTCGATGTGTAGTGAAGAAAGTCGCCTCACACATACAAAAAAAGCATCACATGTTAATAACAGATTTTGCACCTCCTGAATTCATTTAGAATTCGAAATAATTGAGCTGATAAAGATTTGGGGTGATAAAGATACGATGCTTTTTTCCCCAAATATTAATTGGGAAATTATGAATGGCTCTATTTAAAGACAAACTATTATATTAATGGCTAGTTCCTCGATAAAATATATGTTAAGCAGAGCCTGAGAAGATATATTTATTATTAACAAAAGAATAACCCCCATTCTTCGAGCCAAATTTGGTCCACTCAAGGATATTCTTCTGGACGAATGTAATTGCAAAGTCAAGGGTTGAATGCTTTTTACTCTAATTGTTCTGTGTTTAAGTTGATGTTAGTTGATATAATTAAGAAGAAAAAAGCAGTTGGATTATTTGAATGTATTATGACATAGTATAAAAGAATTAAAGAATTTATATGTTGCTAATTAATTATAGCTATAGCTGTAGTATCTTTAGATCGTATCTAGACCCTTTTTGTTGTTCGATATTTCTTTTTATTAGCTCAAATGCCTCTTTATTTGGAAGTTTTTCTAAGATATTGATTGTAATATTACTATTCAAAGGAATATCAAATTTATAACTAGTCTCAATACAATTATCAATTAAATTTCTTTTTATTTTCTTGGTGGAAACTGCGAATGGGATATCTAAAACCGTTGAGAATAGCACTCCAATAGAATCGCTGAATGTTTTATTTCTTATTGAGCAAGCTCCTTGATTTATATAGTAATTTCGATGAGCGTTCCTAGTAACCTCTATAAAGCTGGCGTCTTCATATTCTTCCCCAAGTTTCATTAATGATTTCACAACCTTAATTACCTGAGACAAATAGCTGCTGTTTCTTTTATAATGAGGACTGTAGACTATAATCTCCGAAGATGATGGCGAAGTATCAACCTTGTTAATATAAATTTTCAAGCCACCATGTTGATAGCTTGGAGGTGGGGTATATGGAACAATATCCCCCTTATGCTCATGTCTGATGTTTCCAAAAAGTATCCCTTCCTGGATTTTACTATAGGAGATGTTAGGGTCAAACATCCCATCTAGATAATTTACAAACTTTGTATTTCCAACTCTTGGAGAACCCCAAGACAAAATCAAAGGTCTGTACCCTAATAGATCGAGCTCAATTCCAATTAACTGGGAAACTGCACCACCTAAGGAATGGCCAATAACAATTGTTTTATAATCTGAGAAATTTGAACACATTGCGTCAATTGTCTTATTTACTATATCCCAGGTTTGTTCCGCCGCCTCATAAAATCCACTGTGAACCTTACATCCCTCATATTCTCTGCTATTCATATTTGAAATGATTCCTTTTTTAATAGAAATAGGTTCGTAGTTGGTCATGCCTAGAGATATATCTACAATCCAATTATTGAATGTTGTTGATCCACGGAAATTTATTATATTTGCTTTTCGACCATGATCTATATAGAATAACGTAGCAACTCCCGCGGAAAGACTCTCGTTTGGTTTCCAAACTTTATATAGTGTAACATTTTCAAAAGTTGTATCATCATTGCAATATAGCGGACAACCAGCATTTGTAGAGGACCATCCATCAGTGAAAAGGCAATATGCTAAACTACTCAGTTTTGCGAAAAAATACATTTCCTCCATTAAGTACTCACTAACAGCGGATAAAGATACGAGACTCGAGCTTAGACCAGCTATCGTGTCATTTGTACCTTTAACACTGGTGCTCGTAGTTTGACAAGCCACAAGCTTGTAAGAACAGATGGTTATAAATGCCAGTGCAAATTTCCCAATATTTGAAAAATGAATGTACATGTATAGACCTATATGAAGTTGAGAGAATTAATATTTATAGATGTAGTACGTATATGTTTTTCAGTGTCATATATATAGTTTTTTTATTTTTTAACACAAGGTAAGATATGATAGCCCTAAACCTATATTATAGAATACCATATCTTCGATCATATGCGAAACAATAGCTTAAATATGTAATATTTTATGTAGTTACATCTGTCTTTCTATTTTATTCTGTAGCTGTAATGATACATATAGTTAGTTATAATCAAGCAGTTTTCCATGGTAAATTTGTGATTAATATTACTATATTCCCTTAATAAAACATAATATTAGTATTAATGGGGGTTTCCATTATTTGGAATTGAAAGTTGAAAATTTGTAGATGTAAGCTGAGACTTCAAATAATGATAACTCAGAAACTGGTATGTGTGGTATCCATGAATGCATATCTATAGTTGTTCCAATTGCAACGTTGTTTCACTCCGAAAAACATACAATTTATAAACATAAAATCTTGATTAAAGGACCAAATTTAAGGAAACGTTATACTCAATAAAATCGAAATCACGTTTCATAATATATCTGAATATCAACTAAGTGAATTAGAGTAGTCAACCTTCCCTCCATTTGTTATGACAAAAGGGTATAGTCATTTTATCATGGATGCGATGAATTGGTCAAAAGCTATTGATCTCGGTGATCCCATAAAGTTGGTAGTGCTTCTTAATAATGATTCTCATTATATTGTCGCCACCTTTTATTAGGACTCTGGGAGTTGGTTTCCTCGATCAATTTTTAGCTTGTGCCACACGTTTTTCAATGGAAATTAGGTATAGAGACCTCACAAGTCAACATAGCTGTTCCAATTGAATTTCCTCCTAGTTTTTGGTTTGCATATTGGAGAATTGTCCTATGGATAGATTAAACTTTCAAAGACTCGAATGAAAGGTATTTCTACCCGTCGTAATACTTCTTCGATATACACCTCAGAATTAATCTTTCCTTGAAACGTCTATGTAACAGCCGAATATCGGGTGTTTATCATCAGATCTTTTTGTAATTCTCTTATTAGACCCCCACAATATCGCGAGGATAACCCACTTCTACCCTTTGGTTTGGTATACCCTGAAAGACGCATTAGGCTTCATCACAAAACCAATATCAGTATGGGACCTGTAGATATAAAATTCTCCAACCAAATAGAGAAGATATCACTTTTTCCATATAGTCAGCTGGATTATTAATAATAACTTGTTATATTAATCTTGTTGTCCACCCCACGAATGAATAGTCAAAAATGTTAAGGTTTCGAAGAGATATTTTCAAATAAGGTTTATCGAAACAGAATTTAACGGATTGAAATTAATTTTGTAGTGGAAATGTTGTTTCAAGTTTAATATATAACCGTTGATAACGCTCAGCTTAAATTTTTGTAAATTAGATATAAAAATCAATGCAAAATCAGAAAAGCTTTTGTGTTTTCTTTCCATTGTCACTAGTTTTAAACCTAAATAGGATATACCTTGTTGCTATGAGTATTTGGCATCTGTGAATCCGGAACTATAAATAGTACTAAACGCCCCACTTTAATGCTTTTGTGGTTTGTTTTTATGTGAATCATTCAAAGTTGTTAGATTGTAACCATTGTATTGTTTAATTGTAATACCATCGCGTCCTTAGCGTGTTACGTATATTTAGTATTCCTTATGAGTGAAGCTAGATTCAATGAAAATTCTATAAATATTAACAATATCGGATACCACAATGCAGCCCCTAAGTTATGCGGCTGTTGGTGACCGCGTATATTTACGACTTACATTTTTCCTTGAGCGCGGCAACTCCATCTAGTGTCTCCTTAAAATCTTTTAGTAATGTTAGTCTAATGCCAAGTTGAAAAGTGACAATGGATCTATACAAAGAGATATTTTATTGAATACCCACTGAAAGGTTTAGAGTTCGGTAAATTAGGAGAAAAATTTTCTTTTAGTGAGAAACTTTATATGCAAATCCATTTAAGCGAATTAGCAAACTTTATATCAAATCTATATTTAAATTATTTGTCAACCTGCTTCTTCGAGTTTCCTCTTCTTATTTCTCTTCTCTTTATCACATTAATGAGACTTCTCTCCTCCTTCATATTTGCTATCTTATTAGCCGTAAATTATGCCCTCGCAGATACTATTGCGTGTGATCTAGAGAACAAGTGCCCGGAAAGTGCTCCATGCTGTTCACAATACGGAGAATGTGGCACCGGTTCCTATTGCCTTGGTGGATGTGATCCACGGATGTCTTTCAATATGTCCGCTTGTACGCACATGCCTGTTTGTCGTTCAAAAACCACACAGTTCTCCACTGATGATCTAGTATTAAACACAAAATATCTAGGAAATTCATCTGAATTTGATTGGGTGTATTCTGGTTTTGTTGCAAACTATCAAGATGGTATTTTAATACAAATGCCAGCGAATTCTGGAGGTACTGTTATTTCATCCACCGATTATGTTTGGTATGGCAAAGTTTCAGCCAAGTTCAGGACATCTCATTTGAAAGGTGTCGTCACCTCAGTTATTCTTTACTCAAACGTCAAGGATGAATTAGATTATGAATTTGTTGGTGCCGACTTAGAAACTGTTCAAACAAATTATTATTGGCAGGGTGTTTTAGATTACACTCATGGTACCAATATCACTGGAGTTTCTGATACTTTCGCTAATTATCATACTTACGAATTAGACTGGACAGAAGATGAAGTAACTTGGAGCGTAGATGGAAAAGTTGGACGTGTTTTGAAAAAGGCAGACACATTCAATGCAACTACAAAGAAGTATGAATATCCCCAAACGCCCTCGAGGGTACAAATTTCTATTTGGCCTGCAGGTCAAGCTTCAAATGCCCCAGGAACGATTGCCTGGTCAGGTGGTGAAATTGATTGGAAGTCCCCTGATATCGAAAAAAACGGATACTATTATGCCGTCTTAAATGAGGTTTCCATTGATTGTTACGATCCACCAAAGGGCACTTCAATTACTGGGTCGAAGTCCTATGTTTTCACGAACTCAAATGCTGAAGAAGGTGATGTTCAAATCACTGATGACAATACTGTTTTAGGATCATTTGATGCTACTGGATTTAATCTAGATTTTGGCAAGGAAGATGCATCCAAATCTAGTGGTTCATCTACAAAAAGTAGTACTTCTACATCTACCCAGAGCACAAATACAAGCACAAATACAAGCACAAATACAAGCACAAATACAAGCACAAATACTGGAAAAACAAAGTCCTCAAATCCAACTGCTGCCCCTACAAGTTCTGGTTCTTCTAATGACAATAGTGATGGATTTCAACAAAACTCTAAAACAATCACATCATCATCCGGTGCTTCACAATTGAATATTGCAAAAGTAGGACTTATGGCTATTATCCTTCCATTATTTAATTTTATATAAAAACCATTTCTCCTTCGATCTAAGTAAATGAATAATACCAACAAAATTACACAAAAAGTATACTCTAGATCCCTTATCGATCTTAAGTAATTAATTATAAATTAGTAATAGTATATAACAAAACTTGCTAATTGTTTGATGATTATCGTATGCATATTATATATATTAAATTGAGCTTTGAATATCGACCCAAGACCATTATAAGTAGTAAGTACCAGTGCTTTAATTTTTTTACAGCTATGGTAAGTTTATCTAAGAGTAAGCCGCAATTATAATTTACAATTGAAATATAACTTATATGCAGGTATCAAAAACTTGTTAGACTAAATTAAAATGAAATATTTCTATAATATATAGTCAATCATTATAAGGTCATCGAACTAGTATAGTGCCTACAATATATAGCATTTATCAAAATTTTTTGTTGGCCTCCATCTCTTCAGAAAGTATCTCTTTGATTTTCTCAAATGCTTCATAATTTGGTAGCTCTTTAAGATCAGACACCGTCACATTTCTACCCTCAATAGAATCTCTTTTACTAATTAAAGCAGTAAAAGGAATGTTTAGAATACTCGAAAAAAGTCCTTCAAGAACATTACCAAATGTTTCAATAATATTAGAACTTGTAACACAACTCGCTTGATTTACGTAGTAAAAAAGATGGCCATAAATTGCAACTTCAATAAAGTTGGAATCAGACTCTTCCTTTCCAAACTCAATTAGGGACTCTATTGTTTCAATAAGTGCTGAAAAATACTTTTGAGAATCATCATTAGGATTATAGACCACCAACTGTGAAGCACTAGGCGTAAGATCAACCTTGTTGATGAAAAGTCTCATACCGCCATGTTGATATGTTGGAGGGAAAGGAACATATGGAACAACATCTCCTTCATGGACTTGTCGGATGTTTCCATAGAGTGTTCCTTGTTGAATCTTATCATATGAGTTCTGGGGATCAAATAATCCATTTAAATAACTCACAAATTTTGAATTTCCAATTCTTGGAGACCCCCATGAGAGAACTAAAGGGTCATATCCCAATAAACTCAATTCAATCCCAGCTAACTGAGCAACAGCACCCCCTAACGAATGGCCCATTATAAATGTTTTATAGTTAGGGTAAATAACATTCATTGCAGTAAAAGTTGCATTTAATCCATCCCATGTTTGCTGCAATGCCTCATAAAACCCCGAATGAACTTTGGCACCATTGTAACCAGATGAAGAGACAACTCCCTTTCCGACAACTATTGGAGTATAGCTAGTGGGAACTATAGACAAATCTGCTGCCCAGTCATTTAATGTTGTGGATCCACGAAAATCGATGATCTTAGCTTTCCTTCCATGATCAACATAAAATAGCGTAGGTATAGCTTCAGAGAGACTACTACTAGGTCTCCAGACATCAAATAATGCAACTTCATCAAAGGTACTATCACCACAATATAGTGGACACCCTGAATCAGTTGTAGACCAGCCACTAGTAAGAAGGCAATATGAAAGACTGTCTAATTTAGCAAAGAAATATGTGTTGTTTTCCAAAGATTCACTGATTGAACTGGATAAAGAAGAAAAAGTAAAACTACTACTGGCTAAACACTTTTCAAATATATTGCAGCTGAGAATGATTAATGGTAACATTGCTTTGGGAGTTTTAAAAAACCACATTGCAATTGGTTTATGAAGAATATTGATATAATATATTTGCAATTGATACTATAAGATGTTATACTAGTATCTAATTCTAATGTAACAGTTTTAAATTGAGGATTAATGCCATAAATATGTAATCAGCCAATTTTCTTTGCACTCATCATAAACAATTGATTATAATGATAAACGTCACTCATTTTTTCCTGTTGAGTATTTTTAAAACCTATAGACACTTGGTGATTGTGTATAAGCTTGTCGTACGATCAATATAGTATGAATATAGATGGTATATTATTAATATGGCTCAAAATTGTGTTATAAGCAATGTATCTAATAAATTTTGTACATATGACTATGGCAGTGTAATTAGTATAGACATATCTCTAGATCTATAAATTTAAAGTTAATAAATGTAGCTTTACCTATTGGAAATAACGCTTATAGTAAAGTAACATCATGATTATAATTATATAAATACCTAAAATAACTGCTTATATAATGATATAATATAATAGCATTAATATTAATCTTGGTATACGCGTACGTAGAAATAGTTTAACAGACTAATTATAAGAGTACCCCTCTTGATTTAAGTAATCCGGAGTTTTTACTATATATTATTAATATCATAAAAAATATTTAAAACGAGAAGTTATTCTGCAAGAGTCTATTACTTCTCATTGTGTATGAAAAAAATGATAACAAGAATATATTTGTAAGAGTTTGATATAGATGAATGTATTTAAATTATGTAAAACTAGCAAACGGTGGCATAGATGTTTTGACATCAAAAGAGATAATCATAAAATTTTAATTGTAAGATTATTTTTTAAAGCATGGACATGTAAGAAATCCTAAAAACAAAAATAAGGCAAAATAAACAAGGGAACTAGGCTTATAAGATTCAATGGAATTAACAGCAATCGTGAAACATAATTTATCAGAATGTGATTCCATTCAGTTTTTAACTAATGACAAAGAAAACACAACACTTCATAATGATAATCAACTTCAACTTCGACAATCAAACCATAAATATTAACATAATAAATTAAAAAAGTTAATTATAAGATGAAATAACATGCATATATGTGTAAACAATGATAGAAACATGAACAAATTTGTTTAATACAAGGCTTGAGTTTTGGATATGTAAATACTTTAGATGCTCGTAAAAAGGTTTTAAAGAAACGTTGATAATATCAACGTTAACATTGCAATCAATTAGTTGTTATTGGTATCATCTTATCAATTGCAATATACCCTTCATTTTGTTGGGTTCGGCTATTATGACGCATCAACAGATGATGGCAAATAATCACGGAAAACACGCTGGACTGGAGGAGCATTTTGACCTGTTCCTGGAATATCAGAATATTGTTGAGTATTTTGAGCTGGAGTCGATTCCAAGTGTTGGGAACTTTGATATTTATCTGAATCACCCGACCCAGGAATAGGTGCCCCATTCAAATTAGGAGAGACACCAGATTCTACAACACCCGAAGTATCGGAAATAACAGTTTTGTCAGTAACATTAATATCAGTAGTCAATGGGTTAATATCCTCTTCTTTTGATTTTTCCTGTTTAACCAAGGATTCTTTTGTAATAATAATTGGACTTTCAGAAAGAGAATCAAGAGGTGTGCTCTTCGACTGTGGCGCCTGGTGATCACTATAGGTAATATCAGAAATATTGGCAGTATCAGACCCAACAATATTCAATCCTTCAGCCAATTGTTTATCATCATGTATGACTGTATCAATAATGTTGGAGACGGGAAGACTTGTGCCTTCTTCTTTATTGTCTGACAATAACTCAAGTGGTACAGCTGCTTTAATCGAAGGGTCTTCAGAACTTTTAGTAACATCATTTACAGATTCCGAAACATCCACGGGTAATTTAAATTTTTCATTAATACTTTGCGGAATAATACTAGAATCTTTTTCCCCCTTAATTTTAACATCATCTTTTTGAGAGCGCTTAAATTGACTCTCACTTTCTGTAACAAAGGTGGGGTTATTATTAGATTGAAAGTCTAGACCAGAAGTAGCAACGAGTGATGAAGAAGAATGGGGTAATCTATTAGGTGATTTCAATGGATTAGGAGTAATAGGTAATATAATCTTTTCAGATGAAGATTTCAATTTTGAAAATTTGGGAGTTCTATAACCTTGTCTACCACCTTGAAGAATTTGATCATAGAATTCTTCCGATTCTGAATCAGAACTCGAATCTTCGTATCCTGGGGTTTTATGATTTGCTTGAGATAAAACGTTATTAACATAAGATAGAACACTAGGAATCTGATCCCATGTATTTTCAGACTTTCTGCTTTTTGAATCAACTAAGGTTGGATTCCGAGTATGTGGGGGATTCCTTGACGAACGGAAGCTGAAAGAGCTCCTCTTTTGTGATGATGACTGTGACGTCTGAGAATGTGGAGATCCTGATGATGGAGTTCTAAACTTTGTAGGGGAGGTACCAATAATTTGTGAAGTAGAGTAAGCAATTGGATCATTTTCTAACTCATAAACTAATTTCTCCATATATGCATAATCAAGTTCTAGAGGAATATCAGGATCCCTTCCTTCTTCAATTTCGCGTTTTTCCCTCTCTTTTTCGCTTATCTCTTGGAGCTTTTGATTTCTTCCATCCAAATCATCTCCCGGGAATATTCTCGAAATCTCTGTTCTTGGTCTAAATTCCCAAGGAAATAATGGCTTAGGAGGCGGCTCAGGTATATAAGCTGGTTTAACAGTATGATTGACCTGTTCGACCTGTAAAGTTTCTTCCGGATTTGAATCCAATTTAACTGGAACAGGAACCGGTACCGAAATATGTTTTTCTTTGAGCGATTCCTCATAGTAATGACCGCCGTTCCCATTACCATTCCATTGACCTTGAGCAGCCCATACTCTTTCAACATTATTTTTAATCTCAACTTGACCGGGGTAATTGTAATCTACTTCTCTCCCGGGTCTCTGATTGCGGCCATCGCTATAATTTTTCCATTCATCATCAGAAATCACACTAGGCAAATTAAAAACTGGTGCGACATAGGGTTTAATTTGTTCTTGAAATGGTTGATCCCAAGCATTGGTGTAAGGTTTACCCCAGTTTGAATCTTCCGCAGTGGGGTGTGAATGTTGTGGAGCATACGATTGCGTTTCAGGTGGTTGATGGACCTCATGCGGTTGCTGATGATGCACATGTGGCGGCGCAATGACTGGTGGTTCGTATTTAAGCGGATTCCATGCATAAGGTGATGGTTTAATTGTAGGCAAACTTGCGTATCTTTCTGCCTCATAATATGGGGGGATAACAGGTAAATCTTTTGGCTCATAATATTCTTCTTTATAATCAGATTTACCCGATGCCGGTTCCGGAGTTGAATGTTGGTCCTTAATGGGGTCTTGAATAATTTCAACTTCATCTTTAGTGTATAAGGTCTCTTTGTAGTATGGTTCATTGATACGTTGATAATTTGGAGCTGTAGATCTAAATTGTTTTCTGTTAACACCATCAATATTTGTTCCTGTTGAAAGAAACCAATTTTGCAATAATTGACGGGTCTGATATAAATGGGCGATCAATTCGTGCTTATGCCCATAGGGATTAGATAAGAAGGTAGTCCACCATTGCTTATAATAGTCTAAAATCGAAGGATCTTCATTCTTGTCCGGGGTACGGGATAAAGATTCCTCCTTCCACGGTTCTCCGGTGAAACGAACAATTTTCACATCTTTTTGATAATGGTGTAGAGCTGGAAGATATTGATAGGGTGTTTGGGAAGAGGAGGATTGATCAATTGGTACATTATAATTGTAGCTTAGATTGTGCCAAGATGAAGAAAAATAGGTATTCAATATACTTTGACCATTTCTTTCCTTTGTTGTGCCAGTGTAAGGATCAGCATTTGGGCCTGACCCTAGCGACGAGGGATGTTCTTCAGTAGGGGTACCATTAGACTTAAATAACAGACTTAATTCATCGAAGACATTTTTCGAAGGCCTAGTGACAAATACATCAGTGTTGAAAGCATCGGGCCAGTATGAATCAGAACAGGCCGAGATTCCATTGTGTGAGAAGGGAAAAGACTCCAATTCAAATAAACCACCAATTTGACCTATCGGAAAACAAGAAGAGTTTAAAAACAAGACTTTATCATATTGTAGTAGATTCCAAATGTTTATCTTGGCTAAATCAGACAATTCGTTATCAGAATAGCCATCTGAAGAAATAGTGATGAGCTGATCATAGAAAAAGTTGAGGACTTCAATTGTATTTTTGTTCAGAGTGCCCACCACGAGACAAACGAGATTGTGTTCCGAAGTAAGCTGATGAATTTTTTTGGCCAATACTACAGCACCAGGTAGATCTCTGTCCCTGACGAGACAAGTAGCGATAGCGATCATCAATAGAAAAGAGAAGGAAGTGAAAGAAGTAAAGCCTAATGAAAATTAATAATTAGCAGGATAAGGAGGAGATGTTCTACGGAAGTGTAGGGTTAATAATAATATGCATATTTCAATTGATATTACTTGCAAGGTGAAGCTTCTATTATCTAAATATTATTTATTTAAGTAACGCGTTCATGCATATGCACCCGCAAAATGATTAATTCGAACCCTTTCGTCTCAAAACAGCAACACTCTCTACATGATGGGTCTGAGGAAAGAAATCAAAGCCCCTAATGCTCTCTATCTGGTAATATATCATGCCGCCATCCTTATTTGGTTTGGTTGCAGCTGTATTTAGTAAGTCCGCCAAATCTCGTGCCTGTGAATGGACATTGCAGCTCACGTAAACAATGATCTCTGGTGCGAAAAAAGCAAGTTGCTCCATAAAAGCGCTTCCACAGCCTTTTCGTGGTGGATCAACGATAATCGCAGTTTCTGATGCTGGACTGGTGATGCGTGCAAATATTCGTTCTGCATCTCCGACAATGAAATCTGCATTTTTAATTTGGTTGATCTCTGCATTATGGCGAGCACTTGTAACTGACTGTTCTGATATCTCAACACCAAAAACTTGTTCTACAGATTCGGAGCAGGTAACAGCAAAGAGCCCTGATCCACAGTAAGCATCTACTAAAAATCGCATACCTTGGATATGTTTTCGGACATAACTGCATACTAGCGGGAGGATCAAATTATTGTTTTGGAAAAATGAACCTGCTGGAAAGTCAAAACGTTTGCCTTCAACGTATTCACTAATCATTTGTTTTTGATTACTGACACACTCTTGGGTGTATTCTTCAGTACCAACTACTTTTGTTGTATGTTCTCGTAGTAAAATTGTGACTCCCTTTTTATATTCGTTGAATTTCTCATGAACTATTGCCCTTTCTCGTGTTAAACCAAGGTTAACTATATCTGTCCCAATACTACATTCCTCGATATCGAGAACTTTACTGGATCCTTTCATGCCAAAGCCTATTGGAGGAATTGCTTCTAATTTTCTTTTCCTTGGAACATCGAAATGTGGTGTTAATTTTGTTCGATACTCATATTGTTTTGGCGATCCAATTGTATCTCCAATATCTAATTGTAATGATTTATCTTGTAATAAAGGATAAAAATAATATTTATATGCATTTTCTATAACCTTTCGTTTGAATATGAGTTGTGTTTCATAAGGAATCATTTGATATTGACAACCTGAACATTTTCCAAAATAACGACAATTAATAAGGTTGTCATTTCGATGTGGACTTGGCTTGACTATTTCTAAAATATCACATTCAACAAATGACGGAAATGTTCGACGTAGTTTGATATTTATAACATCACCAATTATTGAATATGGAATAATGACAAATATATGTGAGCTACCAATGTTATCTGGTGAATCTTTAAGGTGTGGATTTTGAATGATCGATATACCATCACCATTTGAAGCTTGATCTAATATCTCAACATTTTTAACAACACAGTGCCATTCTTCAGGATTTATTTCAGCATTTAAAATCTTGTCAAGATCATTTTTAATGTCAGATGATGTTAAATTTTGATGAGATAAAAGGGTTGAAATTTCATGCTCCAAGACACCAGAAGGTGACGTTTCATCAACAGGTTTCTTCTTAAATGTTTTTCGTTTAAATTTTTTACCCTTTGGTTTTTTGGATGAAATTTTATTAGTTGAATTTAGTGAGTTGTCTGGTTTGGAAATTTCATTGGTTGTAGATACATCTTTAATACCAACGTTAACGGTATCAGACTTGAATTTTTTCAAAGGTTGTTCATTATCACTTGAGTTACCCATTTTACGGTCTATATCCTCAATGCTTGGTGGCATTATTATTCGAAACAAAATAAATGAAAGTAATCTTTAAAGGAATCTTGGAAGAATATAGGAGTAAATTCAATTTTTGCTCTGCACACTTGCAAAAAAAAAACATTTTTTATATTTTTCACTCTCACGTGATTTCATTGGTCATTCTATTTTTCAAGCTTCTATTTGTCAAAAATTAAATTTTTTTAGATTGGTATCTTCAATGATAAGATTATAGTAAAAATATCTCATTAACAGGTGCTTAAGTCGTATCAGTAAAAAATTGGATGTGGTTTAAATGTATATAATATTGCAATTGGGGGTTTTATTGAGAGTATAAAGATATAATTAGATCTGATACCTTTATTCAGCATTTCCAATTGCATTCGCAATCATTGTATATGCAGTCTGTAGTTTGGTTCATCAGAAAAAAAGTAACTTGGATTCAAACATTAAGATAAGTTTCATATACGTGAGAGTCCAGAAGCTGAAGATGATGCAAAGTAAAGAGGTTTACAACGTTAATACCGTTTGTGTCCAAGACATGTCGAACATGGTCATATCGGAGGAGAATAGGAAAAGTTTATATTAATAGCTATAGCTTAGCATAACTGAAAGAAGCCTCAATACTATCTAGCTAATGCCATCGCAAGAAAATAATTTTGCAATTTTATTTAAATTTTTCTATTCATCTTTTTTTGTTTCCCAGGATCGTTTCCTATAGCTAGGATATACTAGCCATATAATACTTATACACCCACCCTTATTCACATCCCGCAAATGCATCCGCGTCCCTCACAGTCTCCCCAACTGCCCCGTCCCCCAACTTCATCTCCCCCGGAACCCAAAAGACAGAGGAAGTCCAACGACAAGGTTTACAAGAACTCCATCATAAAGTTCTCTGCCGTCCCTTCAACAAACCCCTCTCACCATAATCACGCAGTGCCGATTTCGTCCTCCACGGCCGCTTCTATCTATAGGCCTCTGTCTGCCGGAGGACTGAATTCACCACAATCAAACAACAATAATACTAATCCTCGCTTATCCAATACCAACATATCCCGCTCTATATCCGCTTGTGTCAGGTGTCGACAGAAAAAAATTAAATGTGACAACCGATTTCCACAATGCACGGCTTGCTCAAAAGCTCACGTCGAGTGTTTCGGCTATGATAAAGCGACAAGACGAGAGGTTCCTCGGAGTTATGTCGTACATCTAGAAGAAAGAGTAGCAATTTTGGAAGCACAATTACAGGCACAAGGAATCGCTAATAATGAAAAGTCAATATCTATATCTCCAGGTGGTCCTATTTCTATTCCACAAGGAGGATTTATTCAACCTTCATTAAATTCCTTGGGTATGGATAAACCAAAGGTAAAGGTGGAACTATCACCAAATCTAGAACATCGTCCAGTTATTAATATTGAAAATAGAACTTCAATTAGTAAGACACCCTCGACTGAAGCGGAAGCTGTTGATGATTTGTTATCCTCTGTAGGTATGGTATCTGTGAAGTCTGGTACTGCTGCTCCTTCTTCGTTTTTAGGTGCTTCATCTGGCTTATCATTTGCTCGATTAATGTTCACAGCCGTTAAATTCAAGTTAAATTCAACTCCTCAAAGAGCAGCGTCACCAAAAATTGCTACTACATCAAGAGGAGATAGCGTTGATCCTTCTATAGGGAATAATGTCGTCGCCCAATCAAATGTCATACCTGCTACATTACCATCAAAAGAAACTGCCGAAAAGTTACTATCTTTGTATTTTACCCAATCGAATTCTCAATTACCAATATTTCATAGAGAAGAATTTCTTTCAAGAATTTTCGAACCTATATATGGAAAATTATCTCCTGATATATCACTTGCTTCAGACTATACGGAAATCCCGATCGGACCACGAGAAACAATCCCCGCCGTTGATACATACTATTATCATTATAACCAACGTTCCAAAGCCAATTTAAATCCATATACGAAAGAAGAATTACCAGCTCATATATCACGATCTTTATATTTCTTAAATATAATATTTGCTATCGCTGCCTCGGTTCATCATCAACAGCATCATGCTTCATTTTCTGAATCTTATAGATTAGAAGCTATGAAATATGTTGATTCTGTGTACTCTTCAACCGATCGTTTAATGGTACTACAGGCAATCTTATTATTATCTGTTTACTCAACTATGCAACCTGCTGTTCCAGGTGTCTGGTATGTTCTTGGATCTGCTTTACGACTATGTGCTGATTTAGGTCTTCATACTGAACTAGGTGTAAGATCCTGGAATTATAAACCAAAAAAGGATTCAATTTTACCATCTGAATATGATTCATATACTTTAGAAATGAGACGAAGGTTATTTTGGTGCGCTTATTCTATAGATCGACAAGTCTGTGTATATCTTGGGCGTCCTTTTGGTATTCCTGAAGAATCAATTAAAGTAAGTTTTCCATCAGAATTAGATGATTCAAAAATAATAAGGAATCAAAGTGAAATTAGAGATTATTCAAAAAGGAAAACAAAAGAACCATCATATAAATTAATATCACTTAGTATGTTTAAAATTCGAAAATTACAAGCTGAAATTCAAAGAATTATGTATGATTGTTCACCATTATATGGAAAATTTCAAAATTTAGAAAATTGGAGACAAAATATGACAATGAGATTAGAAAAATGGCACGATGAATGTCCTCAATCACCTAAATTTATGAATTGTAATTTTAATAGAGAATTTTTTGATTTAAATTATAATCAAACTAGAATTCAATTATATGGTTTATGCCCTTTAAATCCAACACCAAATTTGAAAACTTTTACAATTTTAGCAGATGCAGGAGAAAATGTTATAAAAGCTTATACTGCTTTATATAAACGAAGGGCAATAAATTATACTTGGGCTTGTGTTCATAATTTATTTATTTCCGGGACTTCTTATCTTTATTCTTTATATAATTGTCCTGAAGTGAGACATCAATATTCCTTAGAGAAGATTGATTATCATACTTCAAGTTGTATTGGAATTCTAGAGGCAATGATTGATAGATGTGATGCTGCAAAAACTTGTCGTGATACTTTTGAGTTATTGACTGCTGCAATTTTAAAACTTTGTTATGAAGAAAAAAATAATATCAATGGAAATGATGGGGTCAATAATAGAGGGAATGGGGGTAAACAAAGTGAAAATCAACAACAGTCAATTGTAATCCCTCAAACTACAACAAATTCAAAATCTTCAGCTGCTGTCAGTCTTTCAGAATCACAATCTTTGGATACGTCGTATTTCATACCCACTTCATCGGCAAATCAAAACTCACCTGGAACCAATTTCATAACCTCTCCGAATAATGATAGTTCAATTTTAATGGCACAACAAAAGCATCAATATCAGACACAACACTCACAACAACAGACGGATAATATATTCCAACAACAACAACAACAACAACAACAACAACAACAACAACAACAACAACAACAACAACAACAACAACAACAACAACAGCAGCAAACTAATGGTATCTTCCAACCACATTTATGGCCATTATCATCAACTTGGAACGATGATCTTGAAAAGTTTTTCGAAGAGGCATCAAGAGAAGAAGGAATTTCTCCAGGGTCTGTTCCTATGAGATCAGGATCCCCTTCTGTTTCTTCAGTCGCCAGTATAGGTAGTAATAATATTGGAGGGTATAATCATCAACCAATAAGACAACCATTACACCAGTTATCTTCCAATTTTATAGAAGGAAACACTAGCGGATCCATGCTTACTGATAATCGAGACATTTATTCAAATATTATGAACTCACAACCACAGTCAAATTCACTACCGAAAGAATTGGAGGCTTTTGCAATATCAGCGGAACCACAACCATCAAAACTTGCGGTACCGGACTCACCGAATCCTCACGCATCGTTAGCATATGAATATCAGCGACATAATCAATGTCCAATCGATGGTCAAAGAGTTTATGACCTGATTAATGAATTACCTTTAAGTTTGATTTGGGACCAATTTATCTCATTGCCAGGAGGTAATAATCCTCAACAACCTTTCCTTTTAGCAAATGAGCAGCAACATCATAATGAATTAGGACAAGTTACAACAACGTCTAACTCAAAATCTAGTCAGCCTGATAATAGTATCAATGACAATCGATCTATTACAACTAAATCCTTGGAAGAGTCACTCCCAATCTTTCCTTCTAACCTTTATCAACCACTTGAGCAGAATAAAAATAAGAGACAGCAAAACTTCTTACAGGAATCTAATATTAATTTTTAAATTCTTCTATCAAAAAAGATATTATTGTCATTTATTCTTGAAATATATATATTTTTAACAATTCTTATAAAAATTTCTTATACGATTTAAAGTTATGTTATAATTATAACCTTTTTCTTTAGATTTGTTTTCTTATATTATAAATATATATCTCCCATTTCATTATATATTATTACTTGTTTTATTACAGTATAGGGATGTCATTGATTATATGTTTCTATTTAGTTTAGATGGGGTTTATTTGGTATTTTAAACGTTATAATATGTATGTATTTAATATAATTGCATTCGTCAATTTAAAATTAATCACGGTTAATATATTGTATGAAATCTATACCGGTATTGCATTATTGTTTGGTCATTTCATCACTCATAAATCATTACCTGATATAAATTTAGTCATATTATGATATTAAACCTTTTGTGTCAAGATGAATAGTATTTCATGAGTGTTCTCGCTTTCTATCTTGAAATTATTTGGCCTCATAAGTTATACCGTAGAGTAGTTAAAATAAAGGCTTGGCTCAAATTGATGGAATGACGGGCTTATACGTATAACAAATTAAGAACAGAAATGTAATATTTTTTTTAAAGATATAAAACTAAATGTATTGTTAAGACTATTTGATTACTATCTAACTATCTAAAACTTAAACTAAAGGGAAATCTGAAGGGGATTTATATCCATCGATGGGACATACAAATATTACTATAGACCATTCTAACTAGTAGTTTCTAGCTGGTACTTCAACATTATTTTGTTATAGAAGGTTCTAATAATCCAATCTTATAATATAATACTCAACTATAATACAAGAAATGATAAGAACTCTAATGTGTTAACTATCCTAATTTTTATGAAAGAGCATTGGAATTCCAATAAATATATATTTAATTTGTTTCTATTTATCATAAAAAATCTAATCCTATTCCAGCTTCCCTAGTTTGGCCTACCAATAAAAAAAATTTTTTTTAGATATATAATTTATATATACTTTAAAGTAAAAAAGAAAGATGAAATGTTAATATTTTGATAACGCTATAAATCTATAGACTTGTTCAATATTCCATGAACCTAATCTAAGTAAAATGCAAAAAGATAAAAATAAGCCACTAGTAAAAGATCTGAATAACAAAGAAACAAGTTATATCTGAAAACTTTTTCAAAATTATACGGGTATGTCTAATAGTAAGATGAAGATATAAAAGATGAGTCGAATTACAACATAAGAGCACCTAAAGCAAAAATAGCAGCGACGGCACCGCTAGATGGGATACTTGATCTAAATGCAGCACCAGTTGCAGTAAGGATAGAGGCAGATGCAGATGCGGTACTGGCTGCTTCACTAGCACTTCCAGAAACTGAAACTGAACCAGTAGCTTCGGCTTCGGCTTCACTTGCTGAAATAGATGCAGCGGCCTTTTGTAAGACAATGTTATTGTTCGAAGCAGCATAACTTGAGTTACTAGAATTAGATCCATAATAAGTACCATTAGTACCATTGCTGTATAATCCTGAGGGTAGAGCAGAAGCAGAAGCAGAATTGGCTGGGCAGTTGGTAACRTCAGCAGCACAAGATGTGATCGTAACATAAACAGTTTCTTCAGCTGGGACACCAGAAGTAACAGTAGAAAGTGTACCTTCAGTGCTTGTGACAATAACGGCACTAGATATGTAGCTGTTGACACTAGTTGTAACAGCAGTAAAAACACCTGAAGAGGAAGGAACCTCAGAATAAGAGACCTCAGAAACAGCAGCAAGTGAACTAGTTGCAGAAGCAGAAGCA
>BCKZ01000006.1:928726-959465 GCA_001600815.1 Alloascoidea hylecoeti
CAGAAGTTTGGGCAACAGCGGCTAATGATGATTGAACACTCTCAAATGATGAAAACTCAGATGGATAAATTGATGATGGATAAGTAACTGCTAAGGTACTGGCAACACCACCACTGGTAGACAAAATAGTGACTGCAGCAGTTGTGGTAAGAGATGCAACAAGAGTAGTTGGAACAGTGGATGACAATGTCACGGTACCGGGAGTAGAAACAACAACGGTAGYTCCAGAGTGTGTCAATGTGGTAGCATATGGGCAGTAAGTTACATAACGAGTAACAACATGGGCAACACTAGTTGTCTCCAAGACAGTAGAAACACTTGAAACAATGGTAGATACCTTAGATTCAGCTGCAATTGAACTTACTCCAGCAGAATATTCCAATTCAACAGAAGTAGCAGAAGGAGTTGCTTCAGAATGTCCTTTTTGAGTTTTGGAAGTTTCTTGAGCAACACTTGTTGATTCAATACCAACTGAAAAACCGTAAGTAACTTCTACTTCAGCTGTTTGTGATGGATAACCGAAAGTCTTAAGATCTGATTGAGAATATGTGTAATCTTCGAAGCCACCAATGATGGTCCCCCCTGAACAGAGAGCAGTGGTGCTAAGAGCGACGGAAGCTGCAATGGTTAAGTAGGCGCCTGCAGAAGCAGTATAAGTTGCACCACCTTGAGAAATAGTTGTAGCCTCTGGACAATATGTAACATAAGTAGTGACAGCGGTTGAAATGACGGTGGTTTCATAAACAGTACTTTCATCTGAAGCTTCATTGACTTGAGCGACAGCACTAGTGGTGGCTGCTTTGAAATGAGCCAAAGCAGAACCCACCAAAGCAAGGTTTGCAATGAAGGACAGCTTCATTGTATAGAATTCGAACTTTAACGATTAAAATATATAGATGAATCCAGCTCTTCTATATGATAAAGAAAGACTTAGTTTGAAAGAGTGTGTAGTTCTAAGATGGATCCAATTGAGAGAACACTAGTTGAGTTTAGCGTTCAAGAAGATCGTGATAGTTGTGATTAATACGAAAAGAAAAAAGTAATTAAAAGAGCGATTATTCAGATATAAATAGTTTTTGCATTTTTAATAAGGAAACCGTGAGGAAGATATATTAAGGCGTCGCACGCGTTGAAGGACATGTTGTGGTTGTATCCATCTAGGCTTTAAGGCATACTGTAAAATTGTTTGAGCCCATTAAATATTAAATTGGTTTGATGTAATAATTTTCAGGCTAAGCCTGTACGTTAGTAGCGGAGAGGATTACGAATTTTCAACTGCTATTGCAATTTCCTAGTGACGATATAAATAGATGAGGGCAAATCAGGTTATCGATATACATTACAGTCTCATAAAGTTGGCTAGTTTTAGTATATTCAGATTATGCCAATAGAAAAGAAAGCGGTATAATGGTACAATTGATTGGAAAGTACAATTGTTTCACCTAAGAATACATGATAATAAAGTAAGTAAACTGAAACAAATGCTGCATATGCATGTGAGGTGCTGAATTGGGTGCTTATATAATCACTGTATGTACTACTTAGTCATATTTCCTAATCTACCGCGTTTTAACACGTGACGCGATAATGGCATGCGCATGTTCAAACAAATTAGTAGAAACCTCCATTTTTGTTCCGTCAAGTGCTTTGTCTTCTTTTCCCTGTTCCTTCCATTTTGCTTCCTCCACCCCCCCTGTTGGCTGTTTGGCCGGTTGCTTTCTTTTCCCGGTACAGACGTTTTCCCCACGATTTCTAATATCTCTTTTCCAACTAGTAAAAACCCTTAGATCTCTCACTTTGAATTTAAATTTGAATTCAGATCCTTATATCATTTAAATCAAAAAAAAAAAAAAAACATAAGCAAATTTTCACACACACAATGTCCCGTACTCCGTCTTTATCAAACTCTCAGACGGAGGAGGAGGATGATGGCCCTCAAACTTGTCGAGAATGTAATCTGGTATGTTTTTTATTTTCCCTGTTTACCTCCCATTAATAGTTGGTACCTGATTCCATAATATTTCTTTTTTGCAAATCTTAAGTTTACGATTTGATCTAATAATTTTATTTTCATAGGCTCTCGGAGAAGGTCAAGCTTATGAATTGAGTACGTGTCTTGTGCTATTTACTTTTGTGTTTATTTTTTATTTTCATTGGGACTAAAGACTAACTTATTACAGGCGGTTTTAGATGGCATATCGAATGTAAGTTTATATTTTTTAATTTTATTTTCCGTACAAAGATGAAACTGAGACTTAAAAAAATCATAATTAAATAATATAAAACCTCTCGGAACGTTTTAGTTTTATTTTATAATTTTCAACCACTTTATTAATCTCTATTATATTTGAATTTTTAGGTTTCACTTGTGCCAAATGTCAAAAATTACTGGATGGTGATTCCAATTTTTTAGTCCTTGAAGATGGAACTTTAACATGTAATGAATGTTCATATAGATGTTTTGCTTGTAACAAAAAAATTGATGAATTTGCAATTATAACTGGTGAAAATGAAGCTTATTGTCCTGATTGTTTTAAATGTAGATTATGTTCTTCAAAAATAGACAATTTAAGTTATGTCAAAACTTCAAAAGGTTTAATTTGTTTAGAATGTCATTCAAAATTAATTGCAAGGAGAAAAAGACATCAAGAACGAAAATTAGAAAGAGAACGAGAAAAAAGATATTTGGAACAATTAGCAGCTCAAGTTAAGAAACAACAACGTCAACTTGCACAAGATGGTCATATTCATCACTCAAATCATCATCAAAGACCAATAACACCAATTAATCAAAATAAAAAGTATTTTGAAAAATCTTTACCTGATTTACCTCCTTTACCTCCTAAAGACGATCCTAAGGATGAGATTTCGAATTCAAAAAGTTTAACAAGGTTAAATAACAATAACCTTTCAGCTTCGTTACAATATAATCAAAAATCGAGAAGTGCTAATAATTTATCATCTATTGAAAATTCTCAACATAATAATGAAAAACCAAGGAGTTCAAATTATAAACCAGTTACCAATAAACGTTCTTCATTCTTAGATCTTGAATTTTTAATTTCTGATAATTCAGATTTATTAACTTCTGAATCAACCGCGGCAGCAGCGGCTGTTGATTATGATCTTCCAATTACTATTGAAGGTGATCATTCATCTAAAATACATTCAGAGAGAAGTTCAGTAGTTGATCATAATGATTCAAACAATCGTACAGCAAGTGATGTTGATAAATTAGATATCACCGCTGATTTCATATCACAGTATGATGATGATGGTGTTGAACTTGAGAATGAAACAGAAGATATATCAAAGATTCTTGTTAAACCTGAACCATTACAATTAAATAAAAGAAGCGATAGTAGTTCAGGTATTCTTTCATATTATGAAAAAGATGATTTATCAATTAATGATGGTGGTCAAATTATAACACAAGAAGTTGGATATAATACACTTAGATCACCTTATAATTCCGGAATTGTACAACCTGTAGCTGAAATCCCTTCTTCATCTGCTATGTCAAAATCTCAATCTCAATCTTCTGCTGCTGATGCTATTTTACAAAAGCAACATCGTAAGTTTTTCAGAAGAAGTACTGATAGTAAAGCAAATACAAATACAGTGGTTGGAAATGATGTACAAAAAAGTCATTCAAGAACTGCATCAGGTAGTTCAATTAAAACTCCAAAAACACCAAGAGGTACAAATAAATTATTTAATAGATCTTCTTCATCATCTTCAGAACGTCGTCGGAATAAAAGTAGTAGTATTGGTAGTTCAAATGATTTGTATAATCGTATTTCTAATGGTTTATCACCTAGATCATCATCAAATGCAAATTCACCAACTATTTCAAATCCAATTTTAAAATCTAGTTCAACTCCTTTTATTGATACAACAATTTCAAATACAGATGGAATGCTTGAACTTGATAAAATCATTGATCAATCAGAAAAAAGAAGTAGTTTAAATTCTAATTCTACTAATAACAATAACAATGATAATTCTTTTGATAATGAAGCAGTAATAACGTTAAAAAATGAATTAAAATTGGCAAAAAGAAAAATCCTTCAATTAGAAACTGAAAAGAATTTAATTCAAGATTTAACAAAATTAAAGAAAACATTAAAGAATGATGTTAATTTATTATCAAATAAAAAATCAAAATTATTAAAAGAAATTATAATATTAGAAGATAAAAAATCAAAAACAATTGAAGATAATGATTTATTGAATACTAAATACTTACAATTAACTAATTTACATAATGAATTAATTAAAGAAATGGATGAAAGATATACATCAATGGTTAATGAAATTGATAATAAGATTACTTCTTATAAAACACCTGGTACCAAAACACCTGGTAAAGCTTCTTCTTCTCCCAAACTGCATACCACCACAGCGGCATTGCAAGAAACAGATCCAATGTTAGAGGAAGAGTCGATTATTTCAAGCGCCGAAGTTATTGACACAAGAAAGGAAAGAGTTCATAGCAAACCAAGATTTTGGAAAAGACGTGGTGCTGCCGTTGCAAAAGGTTTTAATAAGGTGTTTACTAATGAGAACAATTTAACGCCAATGACAACTTATGGTTCAAGTTATGATGATGCTTCTAATGGCAGTACTCCTGTTACTGTATTAAGTCCTTCCACTAAAACATCAGGTAAATCCAATAATAATGGATTAAACATAGTTAACACTGGTAGTAATAAAAACGGTCCAAAACCACCTGAACCACCAGAGAAAATATTTGGTGCAAAATTAATCGAAAGAACAAAATTAGAAAATAGTAAGATTCCATTTATTGTCATAAGATGTATTGAAGAAGTTGAATTGAAAGGTTTAGAACATGAAGGATTATATCGAAAATCTGGCGGTAAATCTCAAATGGAAACAATTGAAAATGCATTTATTAATACCATTGCAAATACAAATAAAGAAGATGAAAATAAACAAGAAAGTGATAGTAATGATAATAAGACTATTAATCATGATGACTTAAGTAATATTATATCAAATTCAGATATTGATATAAATGCAATTACAAGTGTTTTGAAAAAATATTTTAGATATTTACCTGAACCAATTATAACAAATGATACATATGATAATTATATTAAAACATCAAAATTAAATGATAAACAAGGAAAAATTCAACATTTAAATGATTTAGTTCATTCATTACCAATTGAACATTATGAAACATTAAAATATTTAATGAAACATTTAAATCACGTTTCTTTATTTAAAGATATTAATTTAATGAATACAAGGAATTTAGCAGTTGTTTTTGCTCCTACTTTAGCAAGAGATCTAACTGGCGAAAGAGAAATTATTGATATGCAACCTAGAAATGAAGCGACTCAGTTATTAATTGAAAATGCTGAAGAAATATTTAATGATAATTATAAATTTTAAATAAAATTCTCATGCTATAGTGTACGTTTGTGTTTTGTTTTATTTTGATTGTTTGATTATTTATTTTATTTACTACTATCAAACTGCAAGTACCTGTAATTCTTTTTCTTTTTTATTTAATATAATAATTAAATTATAACGTTGTTAACATTTTTATTTCGTACAATTAATATAAATTTTCCTAAAAATTGCAATTGGTATATTAGTGGAGATAAGATACCCGGACATGATCACAAGTAAAATTGATAATCATTTGAAAAACGCAAACACAAACACAAAAATGGGAGAAGTATCAGAATCATCGGATCCATCGACGTTTCTGGCAGAGATAACAGGAGGTCAAGTTATTGTTAAACTACATTCTGGAGTCGAATATCAAGGTAAGTTTAACATAAACATGAAATAATAAAATGATGAGCTAATAAGAAATGAAATAGGAGAATTACAATCAATTGATGGATATATGAACATTGTGCTTGAAGGAACAGAAGAATACGTTGATGGAGATTTGAAAAGGAAATATGGAGATGTTTTCATCCGAGGAAATAATGGTGAGTATTTCCAAAACTATCATTTCACGTATAATATTTACTAATCATTTACACAGTTTTATATATTTCGACCATTTAATATTGAAAATAGTATGTAACAGTAATAAACAGTAGACGAACGCAACAGTTATGCCGTAACACCCGTGCACCCATTTGTAAAAGTAAACCTCTTTTAAACAAATCACAAACTAGCAAATTCTCCAAAGAGCCAAAATGTCCTTCATCGTCAGACGCCAACTTTCCACCCTCATTCCTCCAAAGATCGCATCTGCCTCGGTATGTAATCATCATCAGTGGCATGAATTGTTTATGGAGTTAATTGTGTGGGAATCATGATTATTTGTCGACCTCATGAACCTTCCCTAACTCCGGATCCGGAATCTGAATCTTATAATTCTAACGTTTATTTTATTCAATTTAGAACTTGGGATCAGCACCAAATGCCAAAAGAATGGCAAATGTTGTTTCATTCTACAAGGCTCTTCCTCGTGGTGATGCACCAGCTTCCAAACCTGGTTTTTCATTAGTTGCAAGATATAAAGCCAAATATTTCAATGATGATGCTGCTTCTGGTAAACCATTACTCCATGTTTCTGCCGTTGTTTTGATTGTTGGATATTCTTTGGAATATTATTATCATCGTATGTTTTTAATTTATTTTTCCCGGAATTGATTTGAATTGAACTGGTTACTAACTTTGTTATGATATAGTTCGTCACCATAAAGATGGAGGAGAGCATTAAATTTAATGTTGATAGATGATATATAATTAAACAAATCTATATACAAAAATAAAATATAATATCATACATTATCCTAAAATATTCAATATTTCATCAATATTTGTAAATTTTTCTCTATATTTACCTTTTTTCAAACCATTTTCAATTTCTAATTTATCAATTTTTAACCAATCATTCCAAGAAATTATCTTATTTGATTTAATTTTATTTTTAATTCCATTAAAACCATTTTTCAATTCATTTGAATTTATAAAACCAGTTTCTAAATCTTTTATAAAAATTTCAGCAGTATTAAAAGAATCTAACATTGTTGTTGCAATAACACCATTTGGGCCATTTTTAATCCATCCAGCGGCATATAAACCTTTAATGAACTTATCATTTTCATTATCATTATCATTATCATCTTTAATTTCTTTTTCATTGTATTCATTTTTTAATATTTTTCCATTAATATTTGGAATTTTATTATTTTTAAAATCAAATGGAATATTTAATTCTTCAAATCCATTTAAAGGTAATGCTTTATAACCAATTGATTTAATTGCTAAATCTGCTGGCCATGAAATATATTCACCAGTTCCAATACATTTTACATTTTCTTTTGAATTTGAACTTGAAGATTCAACTTTTAATTTATTAATTTCAAGTTTAATTGATGATATTAATTTATCATTAGATAAACTTGGAAAAAATTTAATTGGAGAATATAAATATTCTAAAGTCCATTTTTTACCATTTAATGGTTTAAAAGGAGGTTTTAAACCTTTTGTTTTTGATCTTTCTGAATATGGTAATGAATAATCATCAATCATTTTTAATAATCTTTGATGAGATCTTTCAAATTTTGAAATGAATGGTTTTTTATCATTAAAATGTTGAGCATTTATTTTATTTGAAATTCCATATTTTTCAAGATCAAATAATTCACGAAGTTCTTTATTTGTAAATGAACTCTATAATAATGATAAATTAGTATAACATAACATAATGATAACAATGAAAATATAAGACTTACTTGTAATAAACCTCTTCTTCCAATAATATTAACTTCTTCAATTGAACTATTAGCCAAACTTTCCAAAGCATAATCCGTAATATCAGTTTTCTTTAATAAATCAATTGGCATTAATAAAATCCTTGCTATATCAATTGCAACATTTCCATTCCCTAAAATTGTAATTTTTTTAGAATCTTTCAAAGGAGGATTTAAATTTCGAAAAAATGGATGACCATTATACCAATTAACAAAATCTTTTGATGAATAAATACCATTTAAATTTTCATTTAATGGATCAGATAAATCATTTGAAATTTTTTTTGATTGTTTATATGATGTACCATAAGTAAAAAAAATTGAATTATAATTATTATATAAATCTTTTAATGATAAATCTTTACCAATTTTAACATTTCCATAATATTGAAATTTTTTAGGATTTAAATTCGCAACTTCATTAAATTTATCTTGACAATTTTTAACTTCTGGATGATCTGGAGCAACACCAAATCTTGATAAACCAAATGGTATAGGTAATGATTCAAAAAGAGATATTGATATATTTGGAACTTTTTGAAGTAGCCGATATGCTGTGTAGAACCCAGCAGGTCCTGATCCTATTATAGCGACTTGTAGAGTCATGAAATAGCACTAAAAAGTGGTAATTATGATGGGAGGTGGTATCGTGCATGCCACTGAAAATGAACCCTTTTCTCCCGTGAAATTTGTTAAATGATCAGACTCCCCCGAAATATGCATGCAACGGTACATATTACGTTATGCGGAAATATCACACTCTGCAGATACATGCACTCATCTGGAAGAGGTATTATGTTGGATATACACATGATTATATGCAAACGTGACCGTCTTTCCTAACTATGTATGGTATGCCTCGGTATTTCGGAGCCATACAAATAGTTAAGAAATAGGGACAAATAATTTGAAAGAAATAGTGTAAAAATTAGCCTGAAACGACACGATTTAGATTTACCATTTATCTATCTTTTAGTAATCTTTAATAAATAATTCGAGTGATTTTGAAATTGTGGTCACATTTTACGTGAAGGTTGTAATTGATTTTCCTAAAAGTTGTTCATTTTCAGTGGCGTCACCTTATTTTCTCCTCTCCACCATAAAATGGTACGAAAAACAAATTCTCTTGAAGTTAAGAGGAAAGAGGCCAAAATAGTTAAATGCCTTGAACGAATCGCACGTGAACCGAAAGCATCGGTTTCAAGGATTGCAAGAGAAGAAGGTGTGTCTCTTTCAACATTAAAATACAGAAGAAGAGGTGGACACTCCACCGCCGATTATTATGAAAAATATCAATTACTCACAAGGATAGAAGAGGAACAACTTACAGATTCCATTGTTAATTTTTGTAGACAAGGTAAAGAGATTAATAGAGAATCATTTTATCAAATGGTTGATGCAATGATTGATTTAAAATATACCGCAATTCCTGGGCGCCCTTTACCACGGGAAACCCCACAGAAACGGCCTGATAATGGACATTATATGAGCAGGAATTGGGTTTATTGTTTTCTTGATAGAAATCCACGGATAAAATATGCCAAGGCACCAACATACCGATTTGTAATTGCCAATGTAGAAGATTTAGAGTCAACACATAATGAGCCAATTCAGAGTGATATGTCAGTACAAAACGAGCGGGAATTATCTCAAAACAACTCGGAATCATCACAAAGTAATCCAGAAACCTCCCAAAGCAATTCAGAACCACCTCAAAACAATTCAGAACCAACCCAAACTGCTGTAGAAACGTCACAAAACGTTCCAGAGCGTATAGATCAGGAATTTCATAAAGCTCTTGAGTCAAAAGGTGAAATAGAAACTCATTTAAGAAAAGTGTCCAATATGATATTGAAAGCCCGCAAGAATCCAGATTTACTACCTGAAATTTGGTTATGGCTACAAGCCGCTGGGGTTGTAATAAGGAGTACAGTACGTGATGGATCAGATACGTTTTCTAATAAGAGGAGAAAGCTGGAACAGGGTAAAAGAGATAAGAGGGCATCTTTGGCTACTCAACCACAGCGAGAACCACAACAGGAACCACAACGAGACCCGGAACTAGAACAGATATAGTTCAAACAAAGAACTTAATAAGTTTAATATAATATTTATTTTTTATTCCCAACCTGTATTGTATTACTTTATAATCTGATTAAATTTCAGCTTAAATATAAATATAATAAATGATAATAATATTAATAAAATTTCACACAACTTGTTTCTTGATGAATATGACTACATTTTTCACCACAATATCTTGCAAAGCAATTTGGGCAACTCATTTTCCCCCAATAACCACAAACACTACACATTTTTCTAATTGGATATCTTGATTCTTCAACATCAATTCTTAAAAAATTTTGAACTCCACCTTCATCTTCATCAATATAATTTGAATAAGTTTTTCTAGATGTTAATATTTTTCTAACAGAATATTTTGAAGCATTTGATTGTTTTGAATGTTTTTTAAAATAAATTGATTGTTTTGAATATTTTTCAGGTAAATAAGTTTCAGGTTTTGGTAAATCTATTTTAATACTATTTGTATTTTCTTGGTAATTTTCTTTTGATAAATCAATTAAATGTTTATTTATTGTTCGTTGTTGTTGTGTTGATAAATTATGTGGGTTAAGATTTGAAGATATGGAATTATTTCCTTCTATACCAGCACCATTATTTATATAAGAAACAGGAGGAAGTTTTCGACGACGAGAATGTGAAGTTATATTTGAGTGGCGTAAAGTAGATGGTTGTTTTTTGCCCAGTTGTTCAACGAGTACCATTTTTATGTTATATTGTTTTTTGGAGGGGGAGTGAAGGTTACTTTTCATAACTTATTCAACTGTCAACATAACATCACACAACATCACACAACATCATACATACTTTTATTCATCAACATCATTTTATATCATTATATATTTTATACTATATACAGTCATTTATTTACTTAGATTCCAATTCAATTCTTCTCAACTCAGTACTACTCAATTTATCCTTCCACATTCCTTTTGCTCCCAAAGATGAACCAACTACATCGATTTCATAAACTTTCAGTAAATTCCATCCCTTGTTGCGTCTTTCATGGTTAATCTGCCCCGCACCAGCAGAAGTTTCTTTACTAACCACCAAAGCTTCAATATCAGGATTTTCAACAGTTGGGCCATAGATATCATTAATTTTAACAATACTAATATTTAAAAGTGGATAAATTTTTTTTAAAAAATCTCTAACATTTGTTGATCTTTGTTGATAAGTTTGCATTGCTTCTGAGTATTTTTTATTAACTAATAATTTATCACCAGTAAGACCAACTATAAGCAAATCTCTTGTTAAAAAGGAAGAAGCTGTTAATAATAATTTATGACCATCATGTAAATGATCAAACGTTCCGCCAACTGCAACTATTGAATGATTTGCTTCAAATACATCTTCTTCTTCACCTTCTTCAGGAGTTTCTTCGGTTATTGTTGGAGTGTTGATTCCCGACCTTGAAGTATAAACATCATCATTCATTGGCAAGATAACATTTGGAGTACCAGATGAACGTCTCGGGTTTTCAGATAGTTCATATCTAAAATCCGCCAAGAGATGGGACTCCAACTTCCCCGCATAAATGACTTCCCAGAAACCGTCGACGTCCCGCAACTGAGAGCCGTCGACGATGACAGTGACATTGATCTGTTCCCGTTGGGCCAAAACAGATTCTTTTCTGGCAACATCGTACAGAGCACGTAGGGTGGTTTGGGCACCAGCGAGAGTGTGGGGTGGGGACATGACGGCTATGTCGAGGACACCCGAGGGGATGGTCATGTCCAGGGCTCTTCTGATGAGAGGGCCGTATTTTCTCTGGACGGAGTAGTGCTGGTTTGAAGGGGCCGAGAGCAGGATGAGGGCTGAAGCGTATAACATTTATGTCTGTTTGGGTTTTGTTGTGTCTTTGCATAACAAATATAAATTAATGTTAGAGACGTCCGGGTGTTTGTATTTTGTTTTCTTTCTTTGTTTTTTACAACTTGCATGCAAATGGAAAAGGCAATGGAAAAGGCAATGGAAGAAGAGAGAAACGACGAACAGGACGTCCCCGTAACTCCCCCTCCGCCCTCCCCGGACCCCCACCAGCCCCTGTCCCAGGCTGCGGATGCCGAAAAAACCCTCAGCTCCCGCTTGAAAAACATGTTCCGTTTCAGCTCCTCGGTCCACATGGAATCTTCAGAAGCAACGACCCCAACCCAGCCGGCCACCCAACCCACCGCCAGCTCTCAGTCGGGGTGGCCCACGTCCCCGGCAATCGTCGTCACCCCGTCCGAAAGGGAAAGGGAAAGGGAAAAAGAGCCGACGTCGTTGCTGAAACGGGGCTTCAGACGGTTCCGGTCTCCGTCGTCGCCAGCGCAGTCCCAGGTGCCGCAGGCCCACGGCCACAAGGAAACCTCTGTCGTTGGCTCCAATCCATACTTCCAGCACCAAGGCCTGCCTCCACACGCCGAGAACTCGGAACAGCAGGTGATGCCTCCTCCCGCTTCACATTCCCAGCCTCGGTCCATCCATCCAAGCCAGCTGAATTTGAACCTGCAATTGGTGGATTCTCCCATATCTCCCATCCCCGAATCCACTGAGGCCCACGATTACTTATCTCATGTGTCTCCGTCGATCCCCACCCCTGCCCCGACCGTCCACCAACTCAACGATGAAAAACAGCACAAAAAAACGGGTGACGGGATGGGAATTCAAAGACAACTACGTCGTGTTGCTTCCGCCCCGTTAAGTTTGAAAATCCTTTTGGCAAATGGTAGTAATCCAAACTTATTAGATCAACAATCCCAATCTCAATCTCAATCGCAGTCACATTCACAATTATTACCTCCTTTGCCTGATAATACAATTAATAACACAAATAATATTGCTGAATTATCTCCAATTGCAAAAGGTCGTCCAAGAAATAAATCCGTTGGTGGTAGAACTTATTCTTCAAATTCTATCAAAATCTCAAATGTTGAAGTTGGTCCATCATCTTTTGAAAAAATTAGATTATTAGGTAGAGGTGATGTTGGTAAAGTTTATCTTGTTCGTGAAAAAAAGACAAACCGTTTATATGCAATGAAAGTTTTATCAAAAAGAGAAATGATTCAAAGAAATAAAATTAAAAGAGTTTTAGCTGAACAAGAAATTTTAGCAACTTCAAATCATCCTTTTATTGTTACTTTATATCATTCTTTTCAATCTGAAGATTATTTATATCTTTGTATTGAATATTGTATGGGTGGTGAATTTTTTAGAGCTTTACAAACAAGAGAATCAAAATGTATACCTGAAGATGATGCAAGGTTTTATGCCGCTGAAGTAACTGCTGCTTTGGAATATTTACATTTAATGGGTTTTATTTATAGAGATTTAAAACCTGAAAATATTTTATTACATCAATCTGGTCATATCATGTTATCTGATTTTGATTTATCAAAACAAAGTGATTTAAATGGTATACCAACAATTATAAATGTTAGTGCTGGTAAAAATACTTACGGTATAAATTCAAATAATGGTAATATACCTGCAATTGATACAAAATCTTGTATTGCAAATTTTAGAACAAATTCTTTTGTTGGTACTGAAGAATATATTGCTCCTGAAGTTATAAAAGGTCAAGGCCATACAAGTGCTGTTGATTGGTGGACTTTAGGAATATTAATTTATGAAATGTTATTTGGTACAACTCCTTTTAAAGGTAAAAATCGAAATGCAACTTTTTCAAATATTTTAAAACATGAAGTTTTATTTCCTGAAGGAAATCATCATCATTCTTCAAATAATAATAATAATAACAATAATGATAATACTAACAGCAATAGTAATAATCATAACAATAACAATAATAATATAATACATTATCAATCAATTTCATCAAATTGTAAAAGTTTGATACGGAAATTATTAATAAAAGATGAAAATAAAAGATTAGGTAGTAGAGCTGGAGCATCAGATGTTAAAATTCATCCATTTTTTAAAAATACAAAATGGGCTTTACTTAGAAATCAAAAACCTCCAATGATTCCTGTTTTAGGAAATAATAATCATAATAATACTAAAAAAATTTATAAAGAAAGTGAAAGTATGGATTTTTCAACTGGTATTGATCCAAAATCTCAAAAATTAAAATCAAAATCTTCAAAATTAAATAATACAAATGCTCAACCAAATTCTAATTCTAATTTTAATTCAAATTCAAATTCAAATTCCCAATTAACTGTTAATAAAGATAGTAATGATGATAAGATTATTACTGCTCCTCAAACTCCAATAATACCATTTGATACAACAACAACAAATAATAACAGTAATAATAATAGCAATAATAATAGTAATAATAATACAAAAAATAATTCAACATTAAATTTAAATGATACAACACAATCACCATATACAGAAATCAAATCAACAACTTCATCAACTATAAATATTCAAGATCGTGATTCATCAATTGAATCTGATCCATTTGAACAATTTAATTCAATTACATTACATCATGATGGTCTTGATGATGATGAAGAATTTTATACAGGAAATGAAGGTTATACATCCGTTGGATATGCTGTTACTACAAAAAATAGAAGTAATAGTGATAGATCATCAAAGAGAAATAGAGGTTATTCTCATTCTCATTCAAGTTCAAATGGTAATGGAAATTCAAATGGGAATTCGAATGGAAATGGAAATCATAAAGGATTTGCTGGATTGAATTTAAAAGTTGGTGTTTCAGCTTTTTCAAAGTGAAAACATATGATATTGAGTTTAAGTGAAGTGGTTAGAGATGGGATTCATACAAATATTTATTCTGATAAAGGAAAGAATTTTGATTAGCTAATTTTTTTTTTTCATCATATTTTTATATTTCATTTTTTTATTAATATTTTACATTTTTTTATTATTCATTTTTGATATTTTTTGGACGGTCCTTACATTGATTGTAAAAATAAAAAACAATTGAATTGTGATTTACTTTTAAAATTTTATATATTGTAATTTTCTTTTTTCACATAGTACTATGATATATTACATAAGTAAATAAATACATATTATACTTGATTTTATTTTATTTTTTATTTGTTAGAAATATAAAATATGTTTATTTTTGTTAACGTTTACTTGATTTGAAAGATTAGTAGAATTAGATTATGAATCATTTACCATATATGGAAATATAATCAGCATAACCATTAAAAATTTAAAAATATAAAACTTTATAGTCATTATTCTTATCAATGAAACTATGTCGAACCAGTTGCGCCAAAAAGCTTTTTTTGATAGTTGACAGAGAGTGAATATTTCCAGTTGGTGTCAAGAATATTGCAGGTTATCTTGTTTTTCAACTCCCAAAAAGGTTTTACTCTAAAATACATGTTAACTCAAATATACAAGTCTAACTTTAATCATACAAAGAATGTAAAATTCCTCTGGGAATGTCAGAGCATCAAGCCAAAAGGCTTCACTAAACCCGATAAGATGAGATTTTTTGTAGATCAGTTATTACACTTAATTTGGGCCATGTTGATTACTAGCTATCGGCTATTTCATATAACTATATTTCGGCCGTATTTGACACCCGAAGTTGTTCCATATCCACGCATATACGAGTCATACCAGGGCTCTTCAATCGCGAGATTTATGAAAATTTTAAACGCATCCTATAATGCACTGTGCATCTTCTTCACACGATTAAGAGTTAAAAACTCCTCTATTCCGAGTCCTGAAGATAGTGGAGGAACGCTAATAAATACATTGGGAGGAACTCGTTGTTCAATGAGCTAGAGGATGTAAATTTTCTCTCCATGGATTTTTACAAACACTTCACCAAAATCATCAATTTCTTTTTCAATACACATATATTCTACTTAATACCCTTATATCATGTTTATTATCCCCAATGTCTTGTGAAAATTATCCCTCCCTATTGTTAAGCTCTTTTTTGTAAGAGACCTTTTTTGATGTTTTTGGCTCACAATTTGCCAACTTTTTCCTGCCCAGGATTAAAATTCCGATAAAATTCAGTTGTTCAGTCGTGAGATGCCTCCTGAAAACTTTCAGATTAACCCCTTCTGCCATTTTATAAATAACTCTCTTTACAGGAAAATGGATCGGATCCTTCTAGTTTCCGTACTCTTCATCACGGTTCACAACCCCGCGGCTTGCGCACATGTTAATGTTAGACAACGATTTAGGATTTTCGAGGATCCCCACATCACAGCAATGATTTTTGTCACATAAGCATCCAATTAATCAAAAGATACAGGGCTCTATTTAATCTCTGGCACAACGATTCTTATTCGTTTTGAGTTAGTTCTATGCATATATATCATTTGCAACTGAAAACAGCTTGAACAACACTGGGTGAATTAAAGGGAAAAGTACCAATGGAGGCAAAGCGGGCGATAATATTTTTTATTGGCATAAGTAATCTTCTAGCGCAAAGGACTGTCTTGATAAAGTTTGATTTTTTGGCGCCATAACTGCTCATAGGGATATCGGGGCAGATCTGATGTGCTTTCCAATCGTTAGCTGATCCGCAAGGGTAAAATACAGTCTCATCAATTATGAATTTCAATTGGTTGATAGTGGATATCCGTTGATTGAACTTTCAAGGGTGTCATGCCAGGATCTAAAGTCATCTTCACTGGTGAAGGGAAACCAGTAATAATAAGCCTACCGATGTTAGAGCCTTAACATTTTTCAACCCTGGATTCATGTCAAGAAAACTGTAAAATTTGACTTCATATAGTTTCCGTTAGAATTTCGTTTGGGCGACTTTTGTCCTGGTAGTGAGGCAGTGACTTGGGACTGTTGTGGATTTCGGGTCAATCGTTTCATCCACCATGTGGTAACACCCCACGTCCACCCTTATTCTAGCCTCCTTTCTCCTTTATGCAAGAGGCCTTTAGTTTTTTTTTTTCCTCATTACCATTTTCTGAGCCTGTAGTGTGGAGAAACCAAATACAGGGTTACAAATTTAAATTTACGTGTTACATGTATGTCCAATTGGCATTCATCGTCCAGACTCATTGTAGGTTACTCTATAAACTGCAAAGTTCAACCACACGTGCACTAATATGATATCGATAATATGTTTCTTACTTTTCCTTTAATTATTTAATGGCCTCATAGAATTCTTGTTAGGTATAATTCAATATCAATTATGATCCATATGTCCGCTTACCAAGTGATTAGTTATGCATAGTAAATTAACTCCACACTGTCTACGGTGGCTTTAGAAAAGACTAGCTAGTAAAGCCCATATGGTGCGCCATAGAAAGAGCAAGATAAAGAGGTGAGAGAAATAATACATTTAATACGTATGAAAATCGTAATATTCACTGAGAGTGATAGCCCTGATAGATATCGCCTAGAAACACAAGGCACCTGGCACGTTTGTCGCGCTCTGATCATGATTTGCGATTCGTAAATATCGTAAAACAGTCTCCCTGCAATGGTGGCCAGATATAATATCAAAAAGTGCCTCCAAACTTTCGCGAATTCCTAGTCGAAAACTTGGACAAAATTTTTTCAGAGACAAGATAATTCACAGAGCTGATGATGTCATGTCGTGGTTTGTTATGATCACTGATCTGATTCTAATTCTGATTCTAATTCTGATTCTGATTCTGAGTTGAATTGTGTGAATTTGTGACTGCATGTAGTCCGGATATGAACTCAATTGAGAATTTGAAGGTGTAAAAAAGAACCATAAGCAAAAAAGAACCTTTTATTATAAAACTACGAGGAGGTAAAAAAAGAAGATAAATCTACTTTGAGAATACACTAGAAGGTCTTTCGACAGCATAAATCCAAATTTATACTCTATTGTATCTTGAATGCCAAGGGTGATGAATTAATTATTGAAAAATGGTAGTGGCTATGCCGTAGATAATATTCATCATATTATGCTGTGAATTACATCATTAAATAGAGGAGATATGGACCTTTCTTTTCTTCCCTGCAAAGTATTTTCCTACTTTAATAATATTTGTATTATTTGTGATCGAATTCATGATATTTAAGATGTGGTGATATTTGTAGATAGCCGTGTTATTACTCTAAAGATTTTTTGAAATTCTCAAGCGAAACAACTAACGAAACGGAAATTTTTGGGAATCCAAGTTTGGTTTTGGTTTCACGGTCTGCCAATTTTGTTGATTATGTAAAAATATACTAGGTAGGCCTACTACTGATTGATATCTTGGCTTTCTAAACAGCACGCTATATTATATTTGTCTTACATAATCTGAGTTTACTGGGTGCTCATAAACTTACGATATGCAAAACCAAACGATCGGGTGTTTAACATTTGAAGATGTTAAGAAGTTTCGCTTAAGTTTCTCCCGGCACCGGTACCCTTTGAAAATGCCGTAACAGTGAGTATATGGAGACGGGAATTTTAAAAAAGTTAATTGGAGCTTTAAACATTTTTGTGATTGAGACATTTGGGGAATTTCAGAGAAATGAAATAATAATTAACGTTTAAATTTGGAAGGAAAAATTAAATTATTTAGCATGTGTTTGATTGTGTTATATGTTTAAATCGTTTATTTGCCTAATCGAGGTAACCTTTTGGGAATAAATTTGACGATATATTTGACGATATATTTGACGTATTTATTGACGATCATTTAGTCAAGATACCTGATAATCATATAGTTATAATATTGAATATAAGTAACTGATTGCACTTGCTTGTATTCTCATTGTCTTTAAGGATATAATTATATCAATTTAATTTTATACACACTACACAGGGCTTATATAGTTCTTGCGGCTTGGATTTGTGGGGATGCTTCAAAACGTGCTATTAAATGCTGACTTTTCATAGATAAACGTGTTATTGATTTTGGAACTTCAAATAAACGGGTTTTATTACTTCTTATTCTTTTAAAAGTTTGAAGTTTGAAACTGGAAAGCTATTAACATTATTTAGCTTAAATTTCTAATTACTTTTTAATATTCAAATTCGAATTCAGATGACTGTTTAAGCTTACAAGTGGAATATTAAAATCTAAAATATTCCCTTGGTTAGAGTTGTAATTATACCATTTTTATATCATGAAATCTACCAATAATAGGCCTGTGTTGTGCGTTTTTGTGGCTGGTATTCAATTACCAATTGAGGTATATATTGATCGGAACCTGTGGTCATATGCACAATTTTGCGTATCTTATTGAAATATTTTCGATACTTGCCAACAGTTTCTCACTTTAGTACTGCCAAGGTTAATTACCCATTTGTCACTTTTATCTATATTGCTCTATTATATCTTTTTATCTTTCATCCATTAATATTCTAGTAGAAGGAAGTTGGTATATAAATTTAATCCGGGAAATCCTTATAATTGTCGGACAAATATTGCCAAAATAATTAAAATACGAAAACTAATTTAAGCTATTAACCTTAACTATAAATTACACGGCTTGCATATAACAAAATGCTTAAATGTTGAAATTTGACTGTCCCTGGGCTCAAGACTCAAGAGATTGGCGGATTCCGTAGCTATCAGCCGTTGATACGAAACTCAGCTGACGGAAGATGAGTTAGAGGATATCGATGTGGATACTATAACATACACGTATAGTGACATCTGATCCATTTGTGGGGAACAGAGCATAATTTGCTATGTTATACATATCTACCATGCATTTTCCCAATATAATATAAATTACAATAGGTCAGATGATTTCAAACGGCTTTAATATATTATCTAGGGCTCTTTCTTTTAAAAATATTCACTCACATTTTAGGGGGAATGGTACTTAGCAATACATTATGAGATAACAATCAAATTCAAGAGATAGATAAAGAATATGAGATAACAAAGATTTTACATGATTAGTGGAGGAATTAGGAAAAAATATCACGATTGATTCAGAACAGATTTAAGAATAAGCAATATTTATATGCTACTTGATGCTTGTTTCATTAAAGTTTCTTCATATCGTAGATATTTTTTTGTTATAATTAAAAACGTGCTAACTACTTTTAATTTATTAGAAACCTTAAAAGCCGTAATCTACAATTATAAAGGTTAGAGGGGATCCTACACATCTTCGTAGTTTTCAGTTTGCTATCCTTCGATTTCTATTCAATTTCTATCTTTTATAAATTAAAACCACAGTAAATATGGGTAATTATGTTAAGGTGTGGACTAAGAACATCCGCGATGAATTTATATTATTAGATAAGTTTCGAAAGGTAGAAAAACCTGACGAAGAAATTATTGAAAAGGTCGAAGTTGAAGAACCAGTTAAAAAACCAGATTATTGGGCAATTGCTGCATCAGGAACTGGTCTTTTTTCAGATGGTTACGTTAACAATTCTATTTCTGCTGTGAATGTTTGTTTAAAAATTCTTTACCCAGAGGAGATGAGCAAATCCTCAGCTATTTCAAATGTCAGTTCTGTTGTTTTTGCAGGAACTGTTCTTGGACAATTGGGATTTGGATATGTCGCAGATAAATATTCACGAAAGTTGGTCATGTTATGTTCCAATAGTATTCTTATCATCTTTGCGCTTTTATGTGGTTTATCATGGGGTGCTAATGCATCTGTCGGTGGCATGCTCGCGGCTTTAACCGCCTACAGATTTTTTTTGGGTATAGGTATTGGTGGTGAATATCCGGCCGGCTCAGTTGCTGCTGCCGAAGCCAGTTCTTCAATTCCAAGTGGTAAAAGAAATAGATGGTTTATTTGGTTTACAAATTGTATGATTGACAGTGGTTTTGTCATTGCTGCTCTTGTCCCAGTAATTTTATTAAATATCTATAAAAGAGAAAATCTTGGATGGGTTTGGCGTATGACTCTTGGGTTTGGTGCCATTCCCCCCTTGGCTCTTTTTTATCTTAGATTGAAATTCAAAGAACACGATCTCATCAAAAACAACAATTTTAGAAGAACAGCACCACCATATTTCTTGATTTTTAAGTACTATGGATTTAGATTAGCTGTTGTTTCATTAATTTGGTTTATTTATAACTTTTCTTCTTACTCTTTCGGTATCTATTCTGCCCCAATTCTTTCCCAAGTTAATCCCGAAGGCACCAAGAATTTAAATAAAACGTTTGGTTATAATGTCATTCTTAACTTGTTTTATTTACCAGGTGGAATACTTGGAGCCTATGCCGCTGATTATCTAGGACCTAGACTAACACTAACTATTGGTGTTATAATTCAAGGTATATTGGGTTTTGTCATGGCTGCTATTTATCCAAATATCGTCCACAATGTAGGAGCTTTCATAACTTTATATGGTTTATTTCAAGCCTTTGGTGAGTTCAGTTGTGGTGATAATATCGGTCTGATTGCTTCCAAGACTTCATCTTCTGCCGTTAGAGGTCAATACTACGGTATTGCTGCTGCAGTGGGTAAAATTGGAGCCTTTGTCGGAACATACGTCTTCCCTTATATTCAGAAGTCCGGTGGTCCAGAAGGTAGTTTAGGTTATATTAGAAATCCATTTTGGGTTTCATCTTCTTTGTGTATTTTCACCGGTTTTATTGCTTTATTTTTCCTACCAGGATTGACCCAAGATGCTATTCTTATAGAAGATGAGCAATTCAAAGCATACCTAGAAAAGCACGGATTCGATACTAGTTTGATGGAAGCTGAAGCTGAAACAGAAGAAGAAACTCAACTAATGGCAGATACAGATGATAATATTAAGAAAGCTAATACATCTGGTGATTTCACTACAGTTTCAGTCACCGAGAATGATAGCGGTGCTGAATCAAAGAGTGAGAAATGATTTCCCATACATAATAAATTTGTTTGCATGTAAAATGTTTTTGTTTTTTTAATATTTATACTATTTATATTCTTATAATTGGATTCTCGCGTTTAGTTATAAGCATTAGCATATAGATTTAACACACATCATTAATTTTGATTTCTCGAAAGTTTCCAAAATAAAGTTCCAAGGAAGATCCTAGATTTAATCTGTATTGTATATTTTTATATACCGTGAAGTAATAGCATTATGCCGAAATAATTTATGAAAACACCTCATGAAATCTGATCAATTAGTATCAGAATACAAACAGTAGTCGATGACTTTAAAAGTGATATTAAATATCACTGACATGGGTATAGAAAGGTTTTTTCTGTTTAAATTTGAGTCTATTTCGCCAAACCCAAATTAGCACGAAAAAGAATTTGTGCGGTAAGTCGCTTTTCCTAACAAGTTCGAAAATGAAACCTCATTTTAATTACTAATCCTTCTGTTCAATCTTGCTTGCATCAACACCCTCTTTGAGACCGTCTGTATGTTTTTATACCAAGAATGCAACATCAACGAACGAACACAGTGCTTCCTTCGATCAATCAACTGGGCGTGGGAATAACAGGAAACCATGATAATGATAGGCCTCGGAAGGGCAACCTTGCTCATCCTCGATTCCGACGTTCATACCGTGCCTGCTTAAACTGTAGGATGAGGAAAGTGAAGTGTGATTTGGGAGATATAAGTAATCCGAATGATCCTCCTTGTACTCGCTGCAAAAGGGAAGGGAAACAATGTATTTTTGTTCAAAGTAGACGAGGTGGTGATAAAAACGTTAAAATAGGCAAACAACGAAAATCTTCATCATCAGCATCCTCAAGCTCTACGTCAAAACTGTCAGACGACCATACGACTGATATACATCAAAATGAGATGGGGGAGTTGAAAAAATTACTTGTTACTAGCAAGTTCTCACCCATAATTCAAAATAAAACACAAATACAAATTGACTCGCCAAATGCTTCAATAACTGCAGAAGGATTCATTACAAATAATAATGACAGTAATAATAATGAACAACCGAATGGTCCAACATTACATCTCAGCTTTGGGCAGAATGCATTTGCTTTCTTAGCAAAAGCAGCAGGTGAATTTAAGACAAACGAAGAGAATCCCGATAAAAGGATGACAAATAGTGATGAGAATGAAGACCCTTCGGGAACTCACATTGATACCAATACCGAGTCAAACAATAATGGCACGCCGGTAAATGTGAGTCCATCGTATACCTCTGCCTCTGCTACACTACACAAACAATACACTTCACAGCGCAAGAAACTCAATACATTGGATCATGTTGGGAATAACCCTGATGACCTGTTAACGGAAAAAGAATGTGTATTTCTCATTAATAAGTTCTATGATACCATGCACTGGTATTATCCTTATCTTCCTTTGGAATTCAAAGATCCCGAAATGTTAGCATCATATCCTTTATTGTTTTATACTATAATATGTATCACTGCACGATATCACAATCTTGAATCATCACATACAGCGACTTCAAAAGTATCAGGAAGAAATCAACATATACATAATAAATTATGGGTATACTGTCAGCAGATGATTTCTCAAACTATTTGGGCAGAAGCAAGTACGAGATCAATTGGAACTGTTTATGCATTTTTACTATTCACAGAATGGAACCCAATAGCAATTCATTGGAGATGGTCAGATTATGGATCAGATATGACTGAAACGGGTTACAAACCGGAGGTTCCATATGGTGTAACATCGACTGATGATGGTGATGTATATTCAGGTCTTGGCGCTGTTAGAAGAAGCGAAAGAATGTCGTGGATGATGATTGGAACAGCAATTAGACTTGCCCAAGATATGGAGTTTTTCAACCATGATCCAAAGATATTTATGGCATTACATATTTCAGAATTACATACAACAATTAGTTTTGGAAAACAAAGTTTATTAATTAATTCGCTGGCGAAATTTTCTACTGAACAAACTGATCAAGAAAATTTAGATATTAGAGGTGATAATGTGGATGATGACGCAATACTAAATACAATTTATAATTCAAATATGCATTTTACAAAATATGAAAAGGCCAAGTTAGATGTTTTAAAAATTTTAGCAATGGGTTATAATATTTTATATTCCCCTAAATCAGAAAGAAATATCGCATTCAATGAAGAAACAAAATTGTTACGTGGGAATTTACAAACAAAAAGTACAAGAAATTTAAATCCAAGGCATTATTTATCAATAATGGTTTTCTTATCTCCTCATCTTGAAAATTGGTCACCAAAATATAGAGATGTATTAAATTTGAAGGCTGAACATAATCT
Organism: Alloascoidea hylecoeti; assembly: GCA_001600815.1. Lineage (NCBI taxonomy): Eukaryota > Fungi > Ascomycota > Alloascoideomycetes > Alloascoideales > Alloascoideaceae > Alloascoidea > Alloascoidea hylecoeti. The sequence goes on from BCKZ01000006.1 coordinate 952,597, forward strand.
ACCAATTGGTGACAAACTTGATAGATTTTCTACACTTTTTGATTATCATTATGCACGTCTTTATATTTATTCATTAGCTCTATCTTTAAATGATTCTACAATACCGTCTAGTACAGATCAATTAACGTTTAATGAAATTTCAAGTATTGCACGATATGTAAAACTTGCATTTAATGCTGCTAAGCAATGTCTATCAATAGCCATTAAAATACATACCGATTTACATATGCTCTCATATATTCCTTCAAGATGGACAATGCGAATAGTAAGATCCGTTGCATTTGTTGTGAAATATTTTCAAGCATCATCAAAAGACCCTACAGTTTTTGATACTACAACGATATCAACTACAGAAAATAACACTAATGGAGGGAAAGCCAAAACTTATACATCATCTGTATTAACTTCGATTTTATCATTATCTGTTGTCAAACATGAAGAGATTATTAAGATTGTAGAAGATACGGCTATAATTTTGAGAGAATCAAGTCCTGATTCATTACATTTAAGCTCGAGATATTCTACAATTCTATTATATTTATGCTCTGAAATGAAGAAAAAATTAAAAGTCTTATCAAATGAAATAGATGAATCAGAAAAATTGAAACATCACCTTAAGAAATCAAAAGGAGAAGAAGTTCCTAGGCCTATTATTTCTAATAATCATAATGGGGGAGGTAATCACGATGGCGATCCGATTTCATCATCAACTATTTTACAAAATGATAATAATGATATACAAAGTATTGCGAGATCAAATAACAATAATATTAACTTCCCATTGGACACAAATCTACCGATCACCGAACCACCTATTATTCCGCAGTTAATGACTACAGATTTAAATGGGGGGATACCCACTACCAGTATTAGTGGTTACGACAATAACTTGAATAGTCAATATTTTGGTACTTTACCACAAGAATCATATCAACAAATACAACCACCTCAAACGGGATCCATGGCCCAACAACAGCAACAGCAATATCAGAATGAACAAACAAACCAAGCACAATATTCCAATCTAAACATGCAACCCTTTAACGCCGAACAAACTTCAATTGACGATGTTTTTAGATATTTGTCAGCTGACGATGGATTAGGTCTTGATTTCGTAGGGCCATGGACGGAAATGATTGAACAATTGGTTTACGGGAATTCTAACCCTAATCCCATCCCCGACCCTAATTTTAATTGATACTAATGTCTAAATGTGATTTCTCCCTTGCAATTGCAATACAATTGGTATTATTTTATTATTGTTATATATTGTTGATTGGTTAGAAATAGTTATAGATTAATAATTGCATATCGATAATATAGGGTTTTCACTTATTTGATATTTTTTGGGAAATTAAAGAAAAAAGTGGTAATATGGAAATTATTTAAAGTAATAACAGAAGTTTTTAGTACCGCGGGCATTTTTCAGCTTCGGTATTTAGAGATTTTATTGAAAATCATTTAGCCAAGATGAAAATAATTAGTGAATAAATAAGGAGATATTTAGCAAATAAATTTAAAATGATTTAGTGATCTATTATAAATATTCGTTAGCCATGTACAAAACAATCAGCCAGCAATTTAGTTAGCTAATAGCTATCTGAAGATTATTGAATTTGACTAGAAATTATTTAACGGTTTAGGAATTGATTAACCATTTTTCCGGATAATAAATTATTCGTATACATTGAGAAGTGTGTGACACTGTGAAGTTGTGTGAACCCTGCTCTACAAGCACCAAAGTATGAAATTTCCTTATCTAGATCTGTCACTAATTATTTTCAGACATTCTATATCCCATAGTAAATGATTTCTATATACAGTATACGGCACGCAAATGTTAGATATCAATATACATGTAGCATGCTTACCTTATTGAGTGCCTGAAAATAATTTGTGACAAATAATATTAAGGAAAACCTCTAATCTAGATTTAATTGAAATATTCGCCAGTCTATAACATATAAGCCTCTAGCGATTCGCTTAAAATCGAACTGGCGTTTGCCTGTTTGTGACTGTAAGGCTAATACTGCAGCTAACCATGGACCTTATAGCAAATTCATTGTAACAAGTTTAAATAGTAGACTTCTTCCAATTGTGAGTTAATAACACTAATAATATGTTACAATAATTATCATCTCATTAGCTATAGAATAAGTAGATTTAAGCTAAAATACACAACTATAACTGTGATACTGAACATTCAATAATACTCGTATGGGCTTAATAGATATGTAAAGGTCATTACAATAATTTAGACTACGCGATACACTAATAAACCATATTGATGAGCAATTATCGGTCACTTCCTTCAGTAATACTTGGGTGCCTATACTTTTCGAATTCCTAGGGGTTTCAGTTACCGGTATGGATACTCTAGGACTCTCCGGTTACATTTCTATACGAGAATGAAAATGGAAAAATCTTTGATAAAAATAAGTTAGAAACTAACAGAGCGCTAGTTATAGCTATATATTCGCTCTAAAATATCATAGATAGCGGCGTCTTCATTTCATGTTGTGTCAAAAATAAAAGATAAAGCATAAATATCATAATAATGAGAAACGTCACAAGCCAAATTAAGTAGACTCATCTTGACTTGGAAATGTCTTTTCTTCATCAAGATCACGCCCTTTTATATCTGTAAGGTTCTTATTGGTAACATCAGGTAATACTGGAACCCATGAAGATGTTCTCCAAGCTGGAAGCTTTGCCTCCCACATTTGGTTAATTTCTTCCAACGATTTACCTTTGGTTTCAGGAAACAACAAAAACACATGAATAGTCATACAGAAGCAAAATACAGCAAAAATTATATAGGTCTTCCAAGTAATGTTATGGAACGCCGGTGGTGTAAACATACCAATCGCAAAATTTAAGATCCAGTCTGCAGCCGTTGTAAGAGCAGTAGCTTTGGCTCTTTGCCTGGTGGGGAAAATTTCTGAGCAATATAACCATGCACCTGGACCCCAAGTTGGAGCAAAAGTACACACGAAGAGATAACAACATGCAATAATAGCCCTAGACGCTTTCTTGTTATGGACTAATAAATTCACATTTTCATTTCCATCAACTGCATCAACTTTCTCACCCCAAACAGCAAGCAACCCAGCGATTGCAAATAACCAGATCATCATAATAAATGAGCCACAGTAAAGCAATGGACGCCTACCCCAGTGGTCAATGTAAATTAGTGCAGGTATTGTCATTACTGTATTCAGAACATATTGAATAGAAGACGCTACCAAGTTTGTATTTCCTGTATAACCTGCGGATGCAAAAATGTAGACAATATAGTACATAAGTACATTCATACCAGTTAATTGTTGCCAAATTTGACAAAATATACCAACCATTGATCTATTAATGTTTTTCTTAGAGAATAACTCAATATAAGACATTTTCTTGGCTTCTTTTTCGATTTTAATAGAATCCCTAATTTCTTCTAACTCAATGAGAACAATTGGGTCATCTGGGTTGTTCTTGGCCTGAACTTTTGCAACGATATCGACAGCTTCTTGCCATCTGTCGTGCGCAGCCAACCAACGAGGGGACTCTGGTAAGAAGAATATACCAATGAAAAGCAATATACCTGGGATTATTTGCAAACCCCAGGCTAATCGAAATGATCCAACACCTTTGATTTTCGAACAACCAAAGCTAAGATAAAACATTATTAAAATACCCAAGGTTACTGACCATTGAAACGAACAACCAAGACTACCTCTAATCTTCTTTGGAGAAATCTCGGAAACATATACTGGAACTTGAGCTGATGCGAACCCAATAGCAAAACCGCCAATTACTCTTCCACAAATAAGCTGTGCTCTGTTCTGAGATGACGATTGTATAGCGGCCCCAATACACCAAATAATAGAAGAGATCTCAATTGAAAATTTTCTACCGAATTTATCTGAAATCATACCTACAACTAAGCTACCCAAAAACGATCCACCACTCATACTACTTGTGATACCTCCTTGAGTAGTAGAATCGGGAGAATTGAAGTATCTTAGATAGTTATCATCATCAACAAATGCCGAAACACTGCTAATGTCAAACCCAAATAAAACACCTCCAATACATGCTATAAATGTTGTAAGATATATGTTATAAATTGTTTTCATTCGGTTTATATCAATTGCAGAGTGAATATAAAAATGAACTTTTAATAGATTTGAGAATCGTTCAGACTTGAGAATAACCTAATATTTATAGATAGAAAATTGATTAAATAAAAATAAATTTGTAATCAATTGCATATATAGCCAATGAAGTAATAAACCATCATTTTTGATACATATATATTTAATACTATGAACTTGTCTAGATAATCATATTTTACAAAAATCATTATGTTTTGAGTTCGGAATCATTTCTATCTAGAGAAATATAAAAACACAAAGACAAATGACCTCATCAAATGATCCTTCTATATGAGTCCGGGGAAATATAACTAATTTTTAATAAATATAATTGAAAATTTACAACGGATTATCAGAAAACTAGTTTTTCCTTGTTTACTCTGCGGATAATTAAATGGAAAATATCAATCTAAATTAAATATCACTATCGATCTTACATATCTACTTTTTGCAAATAGATTATATCAATATTAAAGGTTTCTTTTAAAATACATAAGCGAGGATAAAGGTTATGTTGATATAAGCTTAAGCTTAAGGTTGCATTGACCGACTGTTGAGACTAGGTTGCGCATCGGATTTTAAAATCTTAAGATCGATCAAGCTCGATCCTAACCAAGATTTTTTTTTGAAAACCTCGCCTGATGCTCGCTGCAAGTCACTCAATGACTCGCCATATTACTCAAATCGTACCAAATTATGAGTAATCAATACATATAAATAGTTCAGAGTCTCTAAATTTGTCTTTAATCATAAAATAATATGCCAATACGTTTGAAATTGATTATGGAAATCCGTATAGTCATCAATGCTTGCTTTAGTGAAAATGAATTTGCCCAAAATTTTTGCTCGATTTCGCCTCCATGAACGCCAAAGTTGAAATGTAGTGTGATCGCCTCGCATTCGTCCCGATGCCATATCAGAAATCCAGTATGCTCGTATCGAGCCATGCTAGAAGGTCTGTGCTCGGGCTCGAGTGTTCGGCAATGTGCGGCCTAGCATTCTGCTATACCCACAGATACTATTATGTTCCCCAACCGAATCCCCACATCAATTTCATATACATGTAATTTTAATTGTATTTAACAAAACCACGATTAACTAGTCACATATTTATTGGTCAGGTGAAATTAATCCATAACATCAATAATATTATAGTATTCAATTTAATTATATACACCTATATAATCAAATATCCAGTTAAAAATGTATTACCGGTAGATGGCTGGGGCTAATAGGAAATGCAAGGGCCCTTGGGCATTTGATTCGGAGCAACTTATAGGCCTACATATTGTAATCATATATTAGTTATATAAAACCTTATACTTTACACAATCGAACATAGAGTAGATGAACAGATGTCTCAGCGTTAACGTTGCAATTGCTTCACAATTTATTAACATAAAATATAATAGACATGTTCAGAGAGAAATATTACTAAACAAAATATAGATCACGTTCCTTAACCTATCTATAACGGGGGGTCGTTCTAGTAGTCAACATACCCTCTAGATCTTTTTGTCGCGACAACTAATTCTTTGGCATACATACATATTATGAGTAGATCAAAATGCAATTAATCCAGGTAATCCTATAAGTTTGAAATACTTCTGAAAGACGATTCTTGATCCTTTTGATATCACCTTTCACTGTAGCTAATTCTGAGCACTTCTTTCTCAGGTAATTGTGAGTTTGTTCCACACGTTTTCAATGGGATTTAGGTCTGGAGGTCAATACAGCTGTTCCTTTTGATATTCCTCTAACAATAGACTGGGTTTTGTGAATTGCGGATTGGAGCATTAACCTGTTGAAGAATACTACACTCAATGTCTTGAATTAAAGATATTGCTACTGGTTTTAACACTTCGTTTATATACTTCTCTGAATCGATGCATCTTCAAAACAAACTAATTGTGACTCTTTTCGCCCCATATCATCATCGATACCTAGATTTATGCCTTTAAAACAAGCACCTAGGATTATTGTAGTCGTCCTGAAGTTGAAACAGTGCTTTGGAGCTGATGAGCAGGGGTTTGACACAGGTTTCCAATCATCTACTGTCCAATAAATATAATCCTTGGAAAATTCAAGCCCACGTTACAGATTTTTATCGAGTGAAGTTCACTTAAAGTTTTTAATTGTCTTGGATGACCTAAAATCTCTCCGGGGAGCGCCAAATTAATTCTCTTATTAAGAAGCCCCTGTAATCTCAAGAAGATAACTGGCTTTCTCCCAGTTGATTCAGTATACGGTGCCATTGTAGCTTTCAAAAACACCGGCGTCAACAGAGGTATGGCCTACTCCGACCAAATGAAGGAGATGTTGCTTTTTCCCTGTAGTCAGGCAAGCCATGTATATATATATCAAATGGCTATAAGTGATTAATGATTCGATGAGGTATTCTCAAATTCTTCTAATCCAGTGTAACGGCTGTCGGTCTTATAGAATTATATATATTATGTCTGATTAATTTTAATCTCTAACAAAGGAACGAAAGATTATTTATTTGGAAAAAAAGTTTTATAAAGTATAATTAACTATGGTACAACAATTAATAAAATTGAAAGATTATTCTTTAATCTTTACAGACTTATCGATAACATATGCATCTTCTTCACTTGGAACTTTTTCCAGGTCACCCATTAAAGAAATGTCAAAACCATTATCGGCTAAATACTGAACGAACTCCTTATCCTCACGAGTGATTGCATCTTGTGTCAAAGGAGG